>DWQX01006190.1:0-11726 GCA_018245475.1 Pharmacophagus antenor | reverse complement strand
TAGAGCACTAACTTTTGGAGATTTATTCAATATTGTAATTTTTTCAAGGTGGTCTCAAACTTTTGGCCGGCAGTGTACGTTCTCCTACGTCACTATAGTGGTTTGAATCGTATTAAACAGCGAAAAAACACAGCGATAAATTATTTGCATTAAATTATTTGTTATGGTGATAAAAAAGATTGTGCGTATGCAAATAGTCAACGTTTTCAGGTTAACTGAGGCACGTTATCGAAGAAAAAAGTAAATAGAATCACATGTTATTTATTTTACGGTTTTACAATTAAACTATTTTTCTCCCCGACCCAAAAGAGGTTAAATGCATACGGGATCCCTTTTAAGCCGTTGCATCAATTTTTAACATATTTTTTTCCTTAAATAGTCAAATGATAGCATTCTTAGCTAAAATTAAAAATTTTTTTAAGTGTGATGAAAGATAACTACAGGTTTTTTTTAATTTTAATGTGATTCAATTTATATAATGCCCCTTATATTTTTTTAAAGACCTTTCTACTGAACTACACATTATGTCGTAATAGTGAAATAAGTAAATTTCTCAAACAATTAACTGGCAGTATCTGCTACTATATTTAGTTTTATTATCAGAAACGATTGGAGCACAGTCAACTAGTGGTGAGTGATAGTCTTGCCCAAAACAATGAGGTAGTTAAAATGTTTACACAACATTAACTTGACTTCGATGCTTAATCTTTACAGTAATATTCTACCCTAACACCATTTTTATGTAGTTTGATATTAATTTAATGTATAGTGTACGAAGTTTCATCATTAAGAAATCGCAATACTGTTTCATGAATGGAGCTCCATTGTACTATCTAAAATTATAAACGGAATCGTTTTTATTCACGTAAAATTAATAACGTTACTAATATTATTTGTTGAGTAATAAAGAAAAAGGAAACCTTTTATCTGTACTTCAGTAAAAACTAAAGAGAAAATACGCAAGTTAGCAAACAAAATAATAACGAAAGTAACTTTGCTTTATAAAACAGTTTCACACGTGATAGTTTCTTTTGTATATTTTTTTCTTTATTCCTTAATTTTTCTTCAATATTAAATTGCATAACAATTATAAAGAAGCCGCTGCATAAGTGATATCTGCCAATCTTACAACCTTCTTCGCTTACTTCAAAGAAGAGATCAAAGCTTACAGGAATTTCTTAATTGTTATTATTAACGACCAATATACAAATTAAACAGGTGTTCTAACTCTGTGGATAAACTTACAAGAGGCAACACAACATTAATTTTATTTGATGGCAAATTACTGATGAGTCAAAGACGGTAAAGTTCACATACGTATAACACTTCTGGAGCATGCACGCGGGAATGCTATTATTGCGGAAGATTAACAATATTTGGATAACTAGCAAGATTATTTATCTGCGCTAATTGACTAATGTAGCCCTGGAATCGAATCAGGAATCCCTGTATTACAAGCCATAGCAGCTACGACACGGAGTCAAATAAAAACAAAAACAATTTTGATTTCGGTTTCCTGTTTTAGGCATAATTAAAAACGCCTGTGCCAGTAGACAACAAAATTAATATTCTTGTTAAGCGTTCGCCTGTCTGAAGCGTCATATTTCATGAACGATGGTAAAAAAAACGTAATCCCGTTTTTCCGTGAGCTGGCGTTCAAAAAATTCACTTACATTTATGTTTAGATCTTTTACAGGTTTCATTTTGAATTTATTTTAAAGAATAACATACTACATTGTGTCTGCCTTGCGACCACAGCTGATGCAAATCGTGCAGAAACGTCGAAGAATATTATGTATCATACCTTATTTACGCAATATATACCTGAAAAAATGTTGCTTATATTTTATAGTCATTAAAAAATCGGAATTTCGCTAATATTCAATTGCAACTCTAATATATAATGCCGTAATGTTTAGAGATCATTTTACCAAATCGTTGAGTGTTATAGACTTTCGGGGGAGCGGGATACATTCCATATGTTGTAATGACCATAAATATTCTTTATAACAATAACTGTGTTTCTAAATTTTTCTAACAAAAAACAGTTTGACCGTTAAAGATAAAAAAATAGTAAGAAATAATAGTAATTTAAATTATATACAGTAATACTTGACGTAAACATACTATACAGATAATTATAAAGGTACACACCTCACATCAGCATCCATTGAAGTTGAATAGCTGTAAAGCTTTAACAGCTACGAAATCAGTTTTTAAGCGGATGTATGAAAAAGTTAACTAATGCTATATTTAATCACTGTATTACAGAAATGTTTTCGTTTATTGCAATAGCTTCGGTATGTTGAATGGTTTAAGTCTAGTATTATTATTTTTTTATAAATAAATATTTTTATGTATTTGTTTATACATCAACTCGCGTTGGATAAACGATTGGCCCCAATTTTATAATAAAATTATATAACAATAAGGTCATAGATTGTCAAGCGTGGTCGTTTAATATACTCTCTCTCGTATTTTGCCAGAACAAAACGATGCTGTTACCACATCATCACTAATATGGCCTCAGAAAACAACCTGCCACTTTTATATTACAAAGCAAGCTGTTAACAACTCCGCCTACACATTGCTTTATACACCCAGTTGGAATTTTACAACGCTCTAGGTAATTTTGTAAATATAGCACTCGATGATATCGTAAGAATACTCGCGTTCAATACTGGTTCATATTAGAACTTTGCAATATCTTACTTTTCTATATTCTTTATTTTACTTGAAATCAGACAAAACTCTATTGAACAAAAACTAACACCTGACTAGGGTCAGAACGCACTTTTTTTTGCTATCATAAATACCGCAACGCATACTTCATGCTACTCCGACTTACTTGTGAAATTTATTTGAAAACAATTTAACAGTCGCCTTAAAAAAGGTAAAAATATTCATTAATTCGATAATTATAACAAATATAGAACACTACAGATTTACTGTTTGCTGGTAGAAATAGGCTCTGTATTATTATGTCATAAACTTAATACAATGCTCCAATCCATTGTAATTAAAAATATATTTAACATACACACCCCAGTTACTTTCTGCAGTTATAAATTAACTGGTTGTATTTGTAATATGAAAGTATTAGCACAACACAATTTATCCAACAGTTAATAGTTGTAGATGCTATTCATAATGTCTCAGGTCATGCGAAAACTAGATTAATTGTAGATACATATATCACAGAAACGATGAAATTGTTGTCGTCGCAGTAATACAGTATTGCACATTCAATATCAAAACTAAGTGATGATAATATAAATAACATATACTACAAAGATGAATTTATACCCGGTATTAGGATCATCCATGTTTTGATAAGTAATGTTAGTTTAATGGACTTTACTTCAGAAGAAAAAAAGATCAACAGATTTCTCAGATCGTTTGGTGATTATGACGATGGTACCTGTTCTAAATAACTTATATAATACCATCATATAGTTATATACTTTAAGTAGTATAATACAAAATGTAATAAACAAATTTTCTTAAATACACAACATACATAAGTAAAAAATCTTGTATCCAATTTCGACCGTTTTCAAGTCCGTGTAAAAAACCTGAAATTTCTGGTGCTCAAAAATGTAGTAACAGAAAATATATAGTGCACTCAACTAGAATATATAACAAAAAGTGTGATGACAAAAAATAGAAAATACATTGACTTCATTTTTAATATTATTAATCAAAACAGAAGTTTTTAAACCAAATTTAAAATAAATTTTCATTACGTATAAAAAGATTATGAATATTTTAGGAATAACCTTTAGTTAAAAATCATCTAAAAATTTATTGATTAATTTTCTATTATCATTATAATACTTACCAACTCGTTTACTTCCTCACGTTACATCTTAAGAGAGTTCAGACGTGCGAGTATTGTGAAAATTTAACTATGGTCCACGTTTTTCGAGATGCGATAAGGAAAGCGCCACCGTTATACACGACCGATGTTCGAACAGTGACCGATACTTACTGACGCCGCTTGTGACTCTGTTACTCCACGATGTATTGAAGTACTCCTTGCTCAACAACTGCTTTAATACAAATTTTTCTTTTGTACATCAATCAAATCGTAATGTACCTGGAAGTCGCAGTACAGTAATGGAATCGTAGCACTATTAAAACACGCCTATGACACGTTTATAAACAATATTTTTATATGTATCATTGTGAGATTGTGTTAAAACTTTATTTACATTACTATTTACACGTAAATTTACGAATAATTACTAACATGAAAAGTTTTATAGGTAGATATAAAATAACACAACTATGTTTTAATATTCTATAATATTAAGACTTTTAGTCTCTTTAAGTTGTTAATTTCTGTTGTTAAAATTGCCAATATCGGTACCAGTTCACCTATCTATTTAATATTACACGTTTACCTAAACATTATGGTAATAAGTATCCTCTTGTTTCAATTTATTTATGCAATGTTTGTAAACAGAAATTATAGAACCCGGAATTGAAAGTTTGACGTACAACGTAAACAAGACAAATTACAAAACTGAATGAAAATTATTCCAATGTTGTACGTTAATGTTTATCCTAAACTTAACGAAAGGTTTATTCATTTGAAAAAATAATTTTATTACAGAGGTCTTCTTATATTTCAAAATATACTCTGTTACAATGAGGATAGAAAATAATATTACTTTAACTAAAATATTCATCTTTCGATTTAATAAAATAATAAGAAAATTCTTAAAGCTCATTGCTACTGCAACATCTTTAAAAAGAATTTCACCCTTTTTCATGATAAAAATAGCGGATAAATCAGGAGAACCTCAAGACATGATCCCGGGATAACATATAAAGGTCCTTTGCAAAGACGGACAAGTGATAGTTATTAATATAGCCGCTAGGCTTTGACTCTCTAAATCATAGATCTTATGCTTATACAAATATGTACCAACCGACTAATCCCGGCAGATCTTGTTTTAACAGTATCATATAAAAAAAATTATTCATACTTGAGTGAGAGAAACTTATCTGAAATGAAAGAAGCACAATAGCAAGTTGCCTTTGAAAGTCACGTCAAAATCGGTCCAGCCGTTTCAAAGTTTGGCGGAAAAAAACAGATATTGTAAAAATTGCTTTTGTTGTATCTTATTAACATGCATATTCATTGGATATGAACACGCTAATTTTACTTATTTGTAACGTTTAATAAATTATCTTTTTAAAAAAACTGTGTCTATCAATTATAATAATATTACGTTCATAAGTTATTTTCATCTCATTTAAACTGATTCATTTAACATTAAAATACATTATTTATAACACTATACATTTGATATAAGAAAGTTTATTGCTAGTACTATAGACTAACACAACAAGGTATTCTTATTTTACCACATGTACATTATCTATTTATTACTCTTAGTTACTACTATCTTTATGGTAATGTGCAGATATATCATTAACTTCGGAGTGATTGCGTAATGATCCTCTATGTCATGTATGTTAACCTTTATGATAATTTAATGTATATGTTCAGCACTCATATTATGTTTTAATTCTTTGTTTGCCTAACAAGATTTCAAGAACAACACAAGAACGTTGCTAGAAAAAAAAGTACTACTTAGTAATACCTAATATATTGGTCGAAATATCATAGTAGAACAAAAATGACCTTTGCATTCTAAAAATATTTATCCATATTTTCAAATATTTTCAGAAATCTCTAATAAACATTCGAACCCTGTACAGTATTGTTGAACTTGTCGACCAGGAAAAATTTAAATATATTTTACAATCTCTTGATTTCAGATACATTATAAAGCCATTTTATGCAATCGCTTTCAACGAAGAAGTCACTGTATTATATTAATTTTGAATATTATATCAGTTATTAAAAATAATTACCAGTATCTAAAATAACTGTGATATTGTAAAACTAACGTACTGAAGTTTTCATTTAAAAATTATTAAATGTCATCTTAATATAATCGACTGTTTAAATATTATCGGCCATTTTCTAATTTTACTTCTAAAAGGTATTAAGCTTTATTCCAAAAAGTGTGGGTGATGTCAGTCCCAAATTTTTACCTTATTTTCACTTATTAACATAAAATATGTTTTCAGATTGAGAACTGAATGCATCTTTAAAGACAACGAATAACAAGCCACTCTTTTCTTCAAATAAATTTAGGAAATTGATTAGAAACATTTTTTTTTATTATTAACCCAAAAAAAAAAAATCTCACTTTATATATTGTTGTACAAACTAACAATAATAAATCAATTCCAAAATTCTTATGAGGCTTTTACTTTCACAATTTTTTGTACAGCAGTAGCCGGATTCTATCAAATTAAAGGTCTATTAGTATAATTTTATTATCAAGTTTAAAATCCATCACAATGTATTTCTTAGTTTATACATAACGAGCAATAGATAAAAAAACAGAGTAAACAAATAATAGCAATAATATATGAATAATTTTTAACGTTTCAATACAACAAACAGACTATGTGGGTCAAATAAGTTGATAGTAAATATTCTGAAGATAATCTAAAAGCTTCCACTATTTTATTTTTTTATTTGGTGTATGGATTATTGTAGAAATTTTTAGACCACTACGATTAAGAAAAAAATATTATTTTTTATATTTGACTATGTCTGTGAACTAATTCTTGATTTATTATCACATTACTGGTAACTGATTCTGTTTCTGCTATATGTCTTAGGATTATCCTGAAAGACAAGCTATAAATAAAATATGGAAACGAGTTAGGAAAGACGATTACTTTTTTGATAATAATAAACAAGTGAGTTTTATCAAGTTTTTTTTTTTTACTTAATCGAAGTACTTTTACGTTTTAATGTTTTCCCTTTCAACATAGTCCAATCCCTTCCGGTAATCAAACGGAGCAGTGTAGCGTACTGAAGCACAGAAGATATTTTAATAAAACGTAGTGAGTAATTTATTAGCTTTCTATGGACAAGACGTTGATTTAAAATACATATCATATAACATAAATGTGGGAATTGCTAAGGATGAATAAATAATGTTCTTTATACGTATATCTTTATATTTAAACTAATCGTTTTACGCCATTCTACTTCTTCTATCCCTTCTAATATTCTATACACATACCATCATTCACCTCCATTCTTACGTCCTTTATTCATCTCTTTCACTTCCGTTTCCAATATAAATGTTTTATAAAATTAAAATATTTATAACAGATCGTAGATCTCTTGCTAGAAGCTATGTAATATACCTATATTTATACTTACTTGAAAGGATTTGACAGGTTAATGAAAGTTCTTAAATTTCGACTAGATATAATTTTACTAGTCTACATATTTGAATGAAAAGTGTCAGAAAGCTAAAATATAATTGTTGTTTATGTCATACCCGTAAGTTGCCCAAAGTTCCGTAAACTAAAGGTATCACACAACCCCAAAATTTAGTTTGCGGGTTTGACGTGTGCCTCTATTGAATAAAGTTTATTTTGTCTGTTAAAATTACACGTATTAAACCGTAACAATTTTGTTGGTCATGATTCTTTGGCTTACAGTTTAGGAAGTTACAAGAAATGACAACAAAAAAATAGTGCAAGTAAATTGCCCACCGCCTATGAGTCTTAAACGTCCATTCGAATAAAAAATAAATATATTTTATTTAATTACTATATGTTATTACGTAAAAAATAGTGTAAGTGGCATGAGACTTAAATATAAATTTATTGGACATATGACTAACTGTATTTGTAAATGGTTATGAAATTATTAAAAAAAAAATTATCATCGTGTGTTTTTCAAACTGATGCAAAACTTTAGATACTTCATGGGTAACATATATAATCTCCTCCTTTTAGAAACTTTTGTGGAACTTCCAAGGATAAATTCATTACCACCAAATCATTTTCATATCCACACGCATACGGAAAATTTAAAACAGGGTTGCTTGTTTATCCACTAAGTTTAGAAGATATGGCAAGAATACCTATAAGCTAGATTTAATCCCCAAAAAGTCCTTCCCATTAAAATTTTTTAGGAAAATAATAATAAAGTGTATCTCTTCAGACAAAATATAGCTTCAAATAAATATTGTACATGTTTATAAAAATCTTGCTATTTACGCCATCTAGTAATAAAGAAAAAAGATATAATATAGTAACAGCTAGCACTACAAGTTTTATTTTGATAAATATAACTTAAACTCTATAGATGGCAGTGAAATAAACACAAACTTACAAAATAGACTAATAATATTCTAAATAGGAAATAATTTTATAATAGTCTGTTTCTTCACTTTTGAATACAAAAATATAATTACCCTATACACGTTATTAATAACTAATTTTTCATAAAATAGTTTTTTACTAGCAGAAATCCTTCACGTGTTGCCATTTAGAAATTGTTATTTCTAACATATTCAGTTATTTTCATAACACATAAATTTAATTTAAAAAAATTTAATTTAGTTCTAAATATAATGAAAATTAGATGTATCATTTAATAAAATATTTATTATTAATGTATTTTTAAAATTGTGAAGTGATTGTCTATTTATTGTCTATGATATTTTAAAATGGCTTCTAGTGGTAATGTCCTATCGGGAATTTATATTCTTTGTTTACGATAAAATATGTTTTCCATTTACTTTTATTAACTTTTCAGTGACGTTATAAAATGTTTATAGACACAACTATCCTTAACAATTATTTGGATTCATATGAGTGCGTGATTTGACATAAAACAAGTGATACTTGTTTCACCTTGTAAAGAGAAAATGGGGAACTGTTTTAGTAGCACAGGAGAAAAGGATTCTAAAAGTAAAAATGAAAGAACGAATCCGCATGAAGAAGATCCGAGACCATTCCACACACCTGTCCCTACACCGCCTCCAGATCCAATAAGATCTACTGTAAATCAGGGACCTGATACAAGTGAGATCCCTCCCACTCGTATTTTTGTTGCCCTGTATGATTATGACGCTAGAACTGATGAAGATCTAAGCTTTAGAAAAGGTGAACACCTGGAAATACTCAATGATACCCAAGGAGATTGGTGGTTAGCTAGAAGTAAGAAAACCAAACAAGAAGGCTACATTCCATCAAACTATGTCGCACGCTTACAGTCTATAGAGGCCGAACCGTGAGTAATCATATCTGTTTTTATGCAATCTTTACAACGGTGAGCGGTTCCTGTGCGATACCTTTTCCTTTACGTGTTTTAATTAACTATACATGCGTTCCGTACCTTTATTTTTTCGATTAGATAAACTATTATATCTATCATATTTACAGATACATTAAGCTAATGTCTATATTGTTTTATAATAATTCTATTTTTTTATATACATATGGCTTCTTAATTTTTTCATGTCATATTATTTAATACCTGCTTTGAAGAGTTTAATATCAAATACTTAGTTATTTTTGATGTGATAAAATGTCAATATAAAGTGAAAGTATAATTAAAATACATAGTATTTGTAGTTGTTATTATCATGTGAAAGTAATTTATCCTTAAACAATGAGTCTTTGTAGTTAAACAAATTATGTGATAAAAAAAGGTATTGCCTATTTACACAAAATATAAATTATATGTTAATACCATAAAACTATAAGTGAATATGCATCTTTCAAAATGTTACACTTAAATTTAACAATTTCAATGAACAAAAAACTTATTTGATTTGTTGACAGATTATAAAATTTCTATGATCATATGAAATGTTTTTGACAATTTGAATAATATTTTTGACAAAATAGAAAATGTTTTTAATAAAGTTAAAATACTGGTGTATATATGCAATCCAATCCTGGTTTTAATCTTGTGTTTAAATCCATGTTGTAGACCACATTCATAATTTTACTTCTTAAAAGCAATTATTAAGGCTTACAATATTAGATTTTTTTTTCATTGTGTTGCTAAAATTTCTGTAAATATTCCACATAGGTTTTGTATTTATTCTTGTTTTTATTCATTATATTTTTTTAATTTTAAAATAATTTTCAGTTTTTAATCCTGTAGACATTTAATAGTTACTCAACCAAGATGCATTACAGATAAAGATATGTTTGGCATTTTCTAGTATCCATCATAGAGTTATTTACATAATATTAATTAATAGTCATACTTTTACAATTTACTGAATGTAAGAGAGTTTGTGACAAGCATTAGATAAAATTGATGTTCCTTTGAGTCATACTTAAGTTGTAATAACTAAATAGTTTAAAACCAAACTATAAACCTGCACCAGAATACAAAAAACTACTGATATTTTTATCCTTTCATTTCAGTGTCAATTATAATATTACTTTCAATTTTTGCTTGTATCAAATCAAAACAAATGTGTATGTATGTCTAGCTTACATCACAAAACAATTTTTATTTTTAAATATAAAAATATGCCATGGTAAATACATCAACTACTATAAAAAATCATGAAGACACAAAAATGTTATTTGTAATAAAGGATACATTACTAACACAATTAAATATAATTCATAAACTAAGATCCTCTATATCAGTGTTTCCCAAGTTGGGGCAATGGCCCCACAGGGGGGCAATTCTGTCATTTAGAGTGGACAATCAGCAACTTTAAGAAAAAATAGATAATACAATTCATTGCATTTTTTATTTTCATTTATTTTTCTTCTTCTTGTTGAGGTTGGTCGTCAGCTTAGTGAATATCTCTCTATTTTTAGCCAAGCAAAAGAGGTCTTGAATGCTGGCAATCCCTGTCCACTCTCTGATATTTCTGAGCCAAGACTTTTTTCTACGACCGTCGCGTCTTTTCCGGGCGATTTTGCCCATCATTATAAGTTGGAGAAGATGATATTTCTCATGTCGCAACACATGACCGAAGTAGGCGATTTTCCTACGTTTGGTGGTTTGCAACAATTCGCGATTCTTCCCGACGCGTTGGAGTACTTGCAAGTACCTCAGTCCATCTAATACGTAGCATTCTACGGTAGCACCACATCTCAAAAGCTTCCAGATAATTCTGTGTCTTGGCTTTTAGAGTCTATGCCTCACTACCACAGAATACCACAGGCCACACGTAACATTGGAGGATTCGTATTCGGAGCTTTATGGAAAAATTTTTCGCTGTCCCATTCTTCATTAACCCAAGCCCTGAGGTATTTGTACATCCGCACGCGCTCTAGTTCTATCCCTCCGATGCTGATTCGGGGATTTAAGGGGTTGTTGCTTATGACCAGGAATTTAGTTTTGGAGACGTTCATGTTCAAATCCGCCCTTAAACTGCACTCGTGGACTCTGTCCAGCAATACTTGTAAATCCTGTGCAGTGGAGGCTATCAGTACGTTATCATCGGCATATCTTAAATTATTCACGACTTTGCCGTTTACTTTTACACCGACTTCCAGTCCTTCCAGCGCTTCTTATATAATTGCTACGGAGTACAAATTAAACAAAAGGGGAGATAGGATACAATCTTGTCTGACACCAAGTCTTATCTCCATGACATCCGTTTCTGTACCTTCGACTCGGACTGTGGAAGTTTGGTTCCAATACAAGTTTTTAATATTTCTTGTCTTTGCCGTCCAATCCAATATCTTGCAACTGTTGTAGCAGAATATCGTACATTACGCGATCAAACGCCTTTTCATAGTCGATAAAACTTAGAATTACATCAGTTTGCATATCACGGCATTTTTGTACTAGAACATTAAGAGCAAACAGTGCCTCACGTGTGCCCATACCTGACCGGAAGCCAAAC
>DWQX01006189.1:0-11729 GCA_018245475.1 Pharmacophagus antenor | reverse complement strand
TAGAGCACTAACTTTTGGAGTTTTATTCAGTATTGTAATTTTTTCAAGGTGGTCTCAAACTTTTGGCCGGCAGTGTACATAACCAAATACACAAACGGGCGATATTGATAGTCAGATTTCCATACAAAGTGAAATAAACCTATTATATTACCTAGTGCAGTCTTTAGTAAAGGAATTTGTCGAGCTGTTTTTACAATTAAAATTGACTTCAACAGAATATCAAATTACAGATGCTGTGTTTATATTTATCAGTACAATAAAACGAATGATATAAAATAACTTATTTGCAATTTCCTTTTTTAGTTCTCTTTATATACTCGTCATCTGCATATATTTTGCTTTATAAGAGAAAATTATGGAATTATCGAATCTATTCCAATTTAAATATTATAAGACTTTATAAAAACTGTACAGCGACTTTATTATCTTGGTCGCCATCTTCTTCAAGACCTACGAAGTATCTCGCCTAGTTGTCTACGTTACGTCCGCTCCGCAGTATAAAACCATATTTAATTTATTAGTGCTATAAACGCCTGTTATCACTTCCATCCGTGCTAGAGCGTAATGACGCTCATAAGTCAATACTAGTACGACGTAGTTGACACAAGTAGATTGCTGCAAATAGGTGGCGAGATTTGTTCTAAATATCGTTAGAACGAAGCGTGGGCGCTCGTGGGTCGCCGGACGACGGTGATTTTGTCGCATCACATTCTCACTAGTACGCGGTGAGCGTATGTAGATAGAAGTGTCCTTGCTGGTATTTGGGGAGACGCCTATTGGCCGCTCCGTCCGTCCATCCGGCTGAGACGCAGTTGCGAATGCTATAGTCGTGATTTGTACGGTTAAAGTCGTTTGCAGGAGGTCGATAATACCAGATGCATTTTCCTTGTAGATTCGAATGATGTTTTGGTCGTTCTTAGTTTTATAAAACATAATTATAGCTTGATCGCACTCAGGGCTCTCAGAAGTTTACGTTAGTTGTTTTATTTCATAGATCAATTAACCCTAGTTCATTTTTGCGCACAGAAACTTGTTAATTAATGAAATATATTCCATATTTGAATGTTTTTTTTTCGTTCAACTTTTTTTATTAATTTGCATAACATTAATCTCTCAGATCTTTAATATTAAGAACGTGATGACACTCAGATAAAACTCTTTAAATGAATTCGTGAATTTACAAAATTTAAATGTACGATAATACAGAATTATTTTAAAGTTGCTAATTTAGGATAGTGTCCATAAGATGATTTTAACGATAATATCAAACTTCTGCTCACTTTTTTCACCTAGTTTACAGTACTATCATAATGACTTCCATTCTATCCCTTTATGCAAAAAGTACGCAGTCGCGATTTATAACCGCTCCACTAAGTGTTCATTTGCCTTTTAAATTTATGTTCTAAGCGTGCTATCATAAATTAGTCCTGCGCTTTCCCTTCCGCGACGCCACGTGGGCGATGGGCCCGCCCACAGAAACGGGATAGTCCGGAGCATGTGTTAATTCCTTATACGGGCTCATTATAACAATTGCAGCTTCCTTCTAGACGAGAGTAATGTAGGTTTAGAAATCCAGGAAACAAAAATAAATAATTATTTTTGTTAAACATTTTCTCGTTTTAATTAAAATTAGAAAACTGTTACATAATTTAAAAATATTTACACGTCGAAGACACGAGGTAAGCAGTTCACTCAGTGATAAATAACATGCTTGCCCATGACAATGTAGGGCTGTCAGGAATTTTCGTTGGCAATAGCCTAACACAACTTCTACTGACAATTAGACCATAGAAGGAGAAGTCTGCTTGATTACTCTGACTCTTATATGTATAGCTGCCGAAATGCAGCTATGCTGTTATAACGATATATTAACTTTGGTGGTTCTAGCCAGAAAGGTTCGGAAAAACGCTACTACCACTTATATTTTACCAGTCATGTGGCTCTAGAACCGAAACTGAGACCTTGCTACAAGGCAAACGGTAAATAACTGCGCCACGGCATTACATACGCTCATTGCTCTGAGACAAAAGTTTGTAAGTCTCATGACAGGAGTACTTTTTTTTATATTTATTTATTATAGAGGGTTATATGAAAATAAATCATACGTCACCCTCATAGGGGCGTAACAAAATCAACTTTAACAGAAATCATAATTTACATATACATTTATTTATATATTAAAGTAAGTAAATCTCGTGAGAATGACTTACCTAAAAAGTGTAACGTTTGCGCACAGATATGCGAATAGTTCGTCGTTGTGGTGCTACTTATACCTATACTATGACAGAAGAGACCGCAGTAATTTTAATTCTTTTAATACGACAAAATTTCTGAATTGAGAAATTTTTTGAGATTTATGTTGAATTTTGTGTCCTATATAATTGGATTTATTACTGGTGTATGGTTATTAAAAAATAATTAATCGCAAAATTAATAATGACGAATATTTAGGCTTGTTTTATTCGAAATATATTTCATAAATGTAATTAGGCACGGTTATTGTAAATAATATCATGTTTTCTCTTAGATATTACTATTTTACGCTAAAATTACTTCATCTCCTGTTGATCTCCTTGAACCCATTCGGAGAACATTTCTGTCGTAATCCTTTTCGTACTTGACACGAAAACTAAACGTTTCATTGTTATCTTTGCAAACATTAGTAATTAAGTAGTCACTTTATGCAGTTGAACTTTGCATGACGTTCATAATTCCCCTGCACAAAATTCCCGGCACAGATACTGTGTTGTTTATTATTTATTAACAAGGTTTAAAAACGTTGTATATCTACAGTAAATGATGCATAAAATAAATATAACAAGTCTGCATAAAGACTGAGTATGCCTTTACTATTTTTCAGTACTGCCTGTTGTACATAATAGTTAATAACTTTAAGTATTAAATAAAACAGTGGTCTGTGTAGTTTCTTATTTATTTTATGTTAATAGAAATTCAATTGATTATATTGATGGTTATAAAATACAATAATTTTAAATTATACTCCTAAAATTCGTACCAAAATTGATTGTACATGTAATAGATGTAAATGTAATAGAAATCTCACATCATAAAATTATTTTCATAGCTTTTTCTTTGGTCCATTAATAACTTTCTTCCGAGGTTCTTGTTACTGAAATACATTGTGAGGTCAGTGTAAGATAAGGGGTCTTGATAAGGACAAGGAGTCCTACATAATTTAAATGATAAAAGTAAACTATAGCCATAAGCAACTAAAATTACATTATAAAACAACTTCCGACGCCACCTTGTATTAAATTATAACCAGATAAACAAGTAGAAGACGTGCGTTCACACCTCACATAACAATAAAGTGGGATATCATAAATATGTATATTATATAACATTAGATTGAAGGAGTGTGGGTGTCGACGCCAAGCCGTCTGCTCCGAGTGGCCCCGAGTATACCAGTACTCTGCTTTAATTACACAGATTATAAATAAAAGTTATTTTAGTTTAGCACGGCGAGTTTACTTTATGGCCTTAGTCATGTTTTATGCTTTTAGAGATACTAAACAGGTAACAAAAGTGTACGTTGTCAAGGCCAATTTTAAGACAACTTTAAAAAATGGAATATGTAACTTTGTTTATAACACAGGTCAGTGTTGAATCGTGAGAGAATTAAAAATAATTTTTTTTATTTAAATTGTATTATATTTTTGGTTACCGAATAGTTTTATTGTTTTATTGGCGATAGCGTTATATAAAAACGTATGGCACATGCTTGACATAAGACAAGTACATTTTATTTCACATAATTAAATTATTCTCACAACATACGTTTTGTGTGAGTTATAGCTTTACAAACAAAAGTATGTTACGGTTTTAATTTTATGTATATTATTCACTTTGTTCATGTTATATAATTAGATATAGCATAAAAGGGTGGTAGGTAGCAGTTATCGGAATTTTTACTACAAAGAAATAACTTGAAAACTTTACTGCATTATGGATTGACTAATACTGTAGCTAATGAAAGTACTGGGGTATAAAGATGTAACTAATTATAACTCTTGATTGTCCCTCAAGGCTTTAAGGAAGACGGCGAGTTTAAAACACGTGTATTAATTTAGCATTTGGCATTTATCTCATAGTCGAAAGTTTTATGTTAATCGTAGCTATAGAAACTTTATATGTCCGAATACATGTATATATACACAATTTACGCGATCAGCGAATGCAAATGCCGAACGACCAAATAGAGTATAATTGATAGTAAACAAACGATCGCGTCGATGCGAGCCGCCGAACTGTCTAGTGTCGCAGTAGTCGTAATCCACTAACACTGTGTCCATAACATTCTAAAGCTGCGTGCGTACGTAATTCACTAATATAAAATTAAGAGCTAAAACTATTATGAATTTGTACAGCGTTGTATTCTGATTGATTACATCATAATTTAATGTTATTAAACAAATTTATCAAGCATTTTCTCGCTTCAAATGGAGATTGACAATATTATAATTTAAAAAAAAGCTATATGTAAAATATTAAAAAGAATACATTGTAATTTATTACAATATATTCTTTCAAATTATATCTCAATCAGACAGGCAGTGAAATGCTTGTATAATCAAATAATCCGCTTTATAAATTATTAAATTGGATTTTGTTCACAGCTTTGAGTCAAATACGTTATTTAATTTAAATTAACAGTTTTGCGAGAATACAAAAAAATAAATCTATTAATAAAGAACAAAAACTAGTGTCAAGTAATGATTTAATGCTTGAAAATAATTGTTGTAACGTTTCTAAAATATATGTATAAAAAGTTATTCAAGAAACAAAAGCGTTATTTTGCTTTTTTGTGGTGTGGTGGAGTAATTTATGATATAACTACATGATTTTCATTAAATTTTACATTTTTAAATAATTGCATAAAAAAAGTTCACGCGTCATCATAATAACTACTACGTAAGTAAACACAATAAACAAGATTTCTGACTTTTCCACTGAGTGAAACCATCGGCCTTGTTGTATTAACAAAAAATCACGTTTCAAATACGCAACGAATGTAATTTCTGTTCCAACTTTGTCTATTGTTTATTTCAAAATTGTATTCAAAACAACTTTCTTAATTTTGTAATTAATTGAATATCTTGACATATATAATATACGATGACATACACACATCTCTAGTTAGGCAAAGTATGTTAAAACATTTTACAAATCTGGAATTTTGCCCGACGGTTTAAATTCTCTGAATCTGTGCTGTAAATACTTTTTTTTTATTAAAAGGGTTACAAAAATTTTGTATGTGTAAATTTGATGATTTGCCAGTCTTTTTGTAGAACTTAAAGAGATTTTTTATTGCTTTTAAAATAAAATTCGATATTTCTAGTCACTTCATTATTTTGAATTAAGTCGCTAACGTAAACTGAAGTGAAGGGTTTCACTATGCTTACGCTAACAAATCTATTTAACAATTTTGTTAAAGTTTAAGTCCTTTGCGTTTACGTATTACTTATACATTACGTTTAATTATAAATGGGGTTTCAGCATAAGTATAGAGGCAAAAAATTTAAATAATTTTATCACGACAACTTTCAAACATCTGTATTTGTGTAATAATAAATGAAAAGTTAAAACTCTTTATAAAATTGAAAAACTGTTTAAAAATGGCCTAGTTAATCAAAGGATTATAGTAATTAATATAGTAGAATAAAAATTACGAAGCCATTCCTCTTTATAGTGCTTTAAAATGAATTAACGCAATACGTGAAAGTTTACCATAACGGTTTAAATGATTCAGTATCAGAGTAATTTTTCACTATATAATCTTGCAACCACGAAGGTCGATCCGATCCGAGGTAGGGAACCGCCAACGTGGTGCTGGGTGGAGACGTCAACGCCCATAACACCTGGTGGGACAGCCGGTCCACAAACCAAAGGGGTACTGATATTGCGGCTGCGCTCGACGAACCGGAGATGCACCTGCTGAACCAGGGGTCTGAGTCAACGTTTGACACGTATCGGGGCGGTAAACGTTTCTCTAGCTGCGTGGATGTCACTGCTTGCTCAACCACTCTGCTCGATAGAGTGGAGGGCTGGCGATTAGCCGAGGATGTATCTTCGTCGGACCACAGGGCAATCCAGTTCGAACTGGACCTCGTTCGGGCCGTCAGCACGGACATCAGGGGTTCCACGCGGAAGTACAATACCCGGAGGGCAGACTGGGGCGAGTTTGACAATAGGCTCACCCAGCTGTTTTCGGACCGCTGCCTAACGCCCGCCGAAGTCAGTGGGATGAAGGATCGGGGGTCCTTAGACAGCATGGTCGAACGGTACATGGAAACCGTGGGGGACGCATACGAAGAGGTCCTACCAAAGGTTGCAAGGAGGAGGAAGGCAGGATTGCCTTGGTGGTGTGAACAGCTCTCACTCGTCAAAGCTGAAAGGTCTTGAGGAAGAAGAGACGGATCGCTAACGCTCGGCCGGCCCGTGGGGAGTTGGTCGTGCGCGAACACATCGACGCGAAGGAGAACTACCGCCTCGAGACTAGGCGTGCTCAGACCACTAGCTGGAAGCGGTTCTGTGAGAGGCAAGAGCGCGAGACCTTGTGGGACGGCATGTATCGTGTGATGCGTCGAACGAAAGTAAGGCGAGAGGACGTCCCCCTCGTCCAGGGAAGTCGAGTGCTGGACGCAGAGGGATCTGTTCTTCTCGGAGTACATCTCTAGGAAGACCATATGACAATATGGACCACAGAGCTGAAAGAGTTAAAGCCGATGAAATGAATGAGGGGGAACATGGTGAGTCATGCTATCCCCCTTTTACGATGGAGGAACTCCGATGGTCCATGTTGAACTTCAATGCTTCTGGCGCAGACGGCCTCATCGCGGATATCTGCCGGGCGGTCGTCACCGTAGATGCTGACCTGTTTCTAGCGCTCTCCAACCGGTAGTACTCTGCCCCGTATATCCGCAACCACCAATACGCCTTTATGCCACAAAGGTCTACCGAGGACTCCCTCTATGACATGGTCCAACATATCATGACGAGGCTCAAGGAAAAGGAGATCATCGTGCTGGTATCATTGGATATAGAGGAAGCCTTCGATAATGCCTGGTGGCCTACGATACGGTGCAGACTGGCTGAGACTCGCTGCCCCGTGAATCTGCGAATGTCGATAGCTATTTTACGAACGCAAGGTGTTCGTTAGGTACGCAGGGGCTGAGTGGGCCAGAGAGACCACCAAGGGGTGCGTGCAGGGATCCATCGGTGGCCCAACCTTCTGGACCCTGCTCCTGAATCCGCTTCTTGAGGAACTGGAGAAGCGCAGGACTCACTGCCAGGCGTTCGCAGACGACGTCGTACTGATCTTGTCCGGGCAGAGGACCGAGGAGATTCAGAGAGAGGCAAACGAGGCTCTCGCCGATGTTCATAATTAGGGAGTCAGAAACAAGCTTGGGTTTGCAGCACATAAAACAAAGGTGATGGTGCTAACTAATAAGCTGAAGTATGACAACCCAATACTGAGCATGGGATGTGAACCCTTGGGCCTAACTCGGGAAATCCGGATAGTAGGTCTGACAGTTGACGATAGACTCACGTTTAACACTCATGTGAAGAACGTGTGCCGTAAAGACTAAGGGCTTTATCGCCAACTGTCAAGAGCCGCGAAAGTATCTTGGGGGCTTAAATCCGGAGGTAATCAGGGCGATGTACCTGGCGGAGTTGGAGCCCATCATTATGTATGCGGCGAGTGTGTGGGCGACGGCGGCTAAGAAGCTGCTGGTACGTAGACAGTTAAACGCGGTGCTGAGGGGATTCGCGCAAAAGATTGCGCGAACCCACATGACCACGTCGCTAAACTCTGCCCTACTACTTTCCGGGCTGCTTCCGCTGAAACTTCGGATCTTAGAAGCCACCCCTTTATATAAAGTAAGACTGTGTCGCATCTGATCACCACCTGTCCCATCTATAGGAAGGAACGATATGAGTTGGAGACCCTAGTAGGAAAGAAAGTGGAGGAGAAGAGCATACCATCGCTGATAGGAGAAGAGGACAGTCGTATTAAGTTTATTAAATTCTGTAAAAAAGTTATTAGTAAGGCCATAAAAATAAATAAAACGGAGAATAAGGATAAGATAATAAGAAAAACAAGAAATGTAATATATTAAAAACTGTGATATTTATTATGTGATAAATTTAGTATAGTGTAGAAATAAGATGCCAAAGTGAAAAAAAAAAACGATATGTCTTCTTTTTATTTAAGCATGAGGTATGCTAGAAGGAAATGGAATATGGTATGAAAGAAAATGGAAAAGGACAAAAGCGAGAATTGATTATAAGGAATTAAATGACAATGGAAACTACTAGGCTCTGTATACACATGACAGGGGGAACGAAAATAGAAAAAAAACAGGTCGATCCGCGGTCACCATTAACGCCTAATGTGTTAAACACAAGAGCCTTTTCGTGTCTGTTTTACTCTAATGATAAGTTTAATGAATTTCACTGCATCTGTCTCGAGTAACAAGTTAAACGGAACCTTTAAGAGATGTTTCATATCCGTAGTTGCGTAGTAAATTCTTTGCCGTCGGCAGAGGCCCTACCTTGTACCTCATAGGTCGTGGGCGCATAGCTCGTCAAGTAGGCAAGCGTGACTGTTGCCTGATTACATTTAAATTCGTGAGGTGAGTGGGCGTGCCTAATAATGTGAGAATTTGTTACTTACAAGTTATAAAAACTTCGTTAATACGATACCGACAATGTGTTTTCCTCTTCGTTTGAAATCAATTGCATAAAAGAGTTACATCCGTAGACAAGCTTGAATTCTTATTGTGTATCATCTAAAATAAATATGAAAAAAAAGTTAATAATTGTTAGTTAACAGTGAACAAATGAATAAAATCATATAAAAGGGATTTAAATGCTTTGTTTTTATTGTAAGCGATTAAGAAAAGAATGGCTAACGAGATTTTGTGTAATTGTAAAGTGATATGCACAACTTAAAAAAGGTTTAAAATAATTAACAAATACGTTGGCCATCTGCTAAACTTATCGTTGGTTTTACATATAAATTTATAAAGTATAGAATAATTATAGAGGACTTTGATTTATTAAAAAAACTTGCAATGAAATTAATAATATCTTATAATTCATAAGTTATAAGGATGTATCTTATTCTATTATACACTCTCATTATGCCTAATAAATGAAGTAAATATTACAATTGAATTTGTTAATTAGAAATTTTGTAGCCTCGGCTATAATTTTTGGTATCCTATTTAACACCTGTAACGAACTGAATTAATTTTGGTTAGTTAAAACTTTTCTGTGACAGATGATAGGGTCTGAACTTCAATTAACTTAACTTATTCTAGAGCCCCAAGAGGGCATTCTATTTTCGGTGTGAGCGATGAGGTGTCCACGGCTCGATGCTTGAGCATCCGAAGCGGTTAATTATTGAGGCGGAAGAATGCGTCAAAGATTAATGTCTTTCAACCTTAGAAAGCACTTCCTACTTGTTAATAAGATATTTACCATTACGTCTTTTGTTCTGGCCTAAAGCGCATTACTTAGTGTAATATGGATGTTTTAATTCTTACTTTACTAAGCCATGAAACATAAATATTTTTTTTTTCTTAAAAGCCAATAGAGCTAATGAATTATCGTATAATTGCCATGCCATGTTGTATATATCTATGTATGTATGTATCATGAACCAAATCTGTTGGTGAAGTTGTGTATCACTTAATTTTAGGCGAATTTATGGAAATATATCGAATTATCCCGTTATTTTACATTAAACAATTTTTAATAAAAATATTAATAAGGCTATATCATCAAGGTTACGATTTTTCTACCAATTTTTTTTTAATAATCAATGTATTGTCGTCAATTCTAATGAAATTTACTTCTATTATTAGATTTGCTTGCTTATTCTTATCTAAAACGCTTAGTAACTTATTAATGTATTATACTTTAGTTTACTAAAACCTTAAAAATATGAAAAAATGTATATAGTTTGCAAATACAAGACGTTTAATTTTTGTTTCTAATATATCAATAATACATATTAAATAAATAGAAAAAAAATAAAAAGATATGTGATACCACTGTATCTACGTTGCTTATTAGAACGTTAACTGTTATTTTGAGTAATATTGCATAGCGGTATTTTTTGCATGTCTCAAATGAGTAACATGTTTAAGTCTTTTAATTAAATAAAACCAAATGTTATTCTCAGAAAGTTTATGAGAT
Source organism: Pharmacophagus antenor (assembly GCA_018245475.1). Classification (NCBI taxonomy): domain Eukaryota; kingdom Metazoa; phylum Arthropoda; class Insecta; order Lepidoptera; family Papilionidae; genus Pharmacophagus; species Pharmacophagus antenor. The sequence continues at coordinate 1,502 of DWQX01006189.1, read as the reverse complement.
GACATAAATTAATTGAAAATAATATTTAATTAATACATTTTTAATAAGAATAAAATACGTAGAAGATCAGATCCATATTATCTATTTTTTATGTTAAATTGCAATTTTTATTTTAATTATTAATTAATAAACAGGATTGTAGTAATATACTGAAACGCTTTTTTAACATTTCTTTAAGATTAAGTTCATGGAAATAAAAACACTGGCTAGCCAAACCTTAATAGTATGAGCACCGGTTTTAAATTATGAAAGAAATTAAAAGCAAACACGGTCGGTGCGAGCGTGCCGCTTCAGCGCCACTAATTGAGTCTAATTCTTCTTTTTTTTTCTCCTAGTTGCGTTTGAAGTCCAAAGATTTCTCTCGGTAATTTCATGACGCGCCAAATGCAGCAATTGTTCCGTCAAATGTATATTCTCCGTAGACGTCCTGCTTACGAACCGGATATTCACTAATTTTTATTAGGCGCATGGAAGCACACAGTGTCATATGTGATATGTTAATTTCGTTTGATTAATACTACATTTATCACACTAGACGCTATTGATATTTTTACAGTTACTTAGAAAAAAAATTGTGTGGCATTCGTATTAAAATGTGATAAATAAAGAGATAACTTGTTAGTATCTCAAGCATTTTAACTCTTTAAAGATATTATAAGCAAGGTATATTCGAAGTGTTAAATATTGTTTTTTTTCTTAAGGGTAACCTATACATAATTCTTTTAGTTATCAAAGTTGAGTGTATGGTTATTATTCATCCGGCCTATCTATAAATAAAAAATGATAGTATTATTATTCCATAATATTATTATTAGGGAATTATCAGAGTGACTATCAACAAACGCTATATATTATTTTTGATCGTTGTTCGCGCTCGGCTTTCAAATGGCCAGAAGTTAAATTGTTTTCATCTACTCAATCATTATGCGTGAAATCTCAAATAGTTCAGCGTTCCTCTTTTCAGCAAATAAATTCTAGAGTGGTATGGCATAGTTATATCATTTATCATTCTCCTATCTTCTGAAGCGATCCCCGTTTATCTCAACTAATTATAACCATGAGGTATGCGATAAAGAATCAATTATTAAATAAGAATACTAATAAGTTGAGACTAAATCGGAATGTAAAAAGCCAATAACCGCTAGTTTTAAGATTAAATCTGCCGCGATATATAATAAAACCGGAAAAGTGTTTTTCTTTTTCAATTACTCTTCGTTGTGTAAGAATTAGTATATACGAGTATTAAATTAGCTATGAAACGACGTTATCGTAATATATGTAAATTAATTATGCCAACTGTTTTGTAACATCGTACGTTCATTCATTACGAAAATATGAATGGGACCCGGTTTACCGCCCACTTATCACTTACCGGTTATGAAGCATTCATAATAAATACCGTGTTGATAAAATTACTGATAGTAATATTACTACTATTAAACAATATAAAAGTTTTAAAGCAATTCATAATACCACTCCATTACTATATATATATATATATA
>DWQX01006188.1:0-11733 GCA_018245475.1 Pharmacophagus antenor | reverse complement strand
CCCCACACACGCCCCCCCCTCCCACTTACGGTGCACCAATGCATTTTCCCCGCGATAACAAAAAAAAAAAAAAGGTGTCAACTTAATTTATTTTTAGGTCATTGATTTTTAGTGATTTTGAATTTACTATCATCAATTCAATGTATTATGTTGATTACAACTTATATTTTTTTTTATTTTTCATAATCTTTTAAAATATGATACTTTTCTTAAAAGAAACTAATTGCATCGTGCAGAAAAGGATCTCACCTGTTAGTATTGTCACCTCCTATGTTACTAGTTGAAAGAGTTAATATTTTAACTGTTGAATTTGATCAATACATGAAACGTAATGTACTTATATAAAAGAGAGGTACAAGTTTATCGAGTGTTATACGCAAATAATATCAACCATGATGCAATCTTTTATAATTGTCCATTTCATTAGTCTACTTTCCGCTAGTTAGCGCTGCTTAAACGGGAAGAAATTATTAATGTTTATGAGCTTCATACTTGCGTTAACTTGAGATTTTTTATTTCTTCGAACTGATAAAATCTATTATGTCAGTACGTAATAGTTTGCTGAAGCATTAAAATGTTACCATAAATTGTTTGTACATTTTCATCGCATAGACTATATAAAAACAAGTTAATGTGATGTTGATTATTACATGTTAATTACAAATATTACTTGAACAGGAGTTCACATAGCTAACTTTCGTGTTGCGATGGTTTGATGCGTTATATAATTATGATTAATTATTAATGTATGGGAATATTTTAAGTGCATGTCATTTTTCACTATGATGTTCAGTGAGGGATCATAGAATGTTTATTATAAAGAATAATTACTTACTTTCGCGAAATTAATTTTAAATAACTTTCAATAAATTGATAGATAATAAATGGACGGAGTAAAGGAGCCGTGCTTCGTAACATGTTGCCATACTTCTTACAGCCCATATTATTTTTATTAACCTCTTTCACGCCCTCGGCCACATACTTGGACGTTTAGGTTTTGCATTTACTGTTAATTTACATTAATATATAAATGAAAATCTTTAATAATTTGTATTGTAATATTTCTCCATCATCCATTATTTCACCGCCGATGAAAATAAAATTAATAGGTTTTATTGGAATTTTTAACATTTACTTTTATATTTCCCTTTTGTTAATTAAAAATCGTCCCATAAGAGGTTAAGTAAAACTATGAGAGTAATTTTATTTATTCTTTTAAAAATGAATACAATTTATTATGACAATTAAACCGTATGAAGCTAATTCTTTCATTGCATTATTTAACCCTTGCACTCGGAAAGATTTCGGACGTCGGCTACCACTTCTACTTCAATGCAATAACTTGTATTGATAAACCATTTATTTTTATTTTTAATTACATTACGTTAACAAGCTATATATTGCGCTGTAATTAATTCCGCATAATAATAATAAGCTTTATTGTCTCATAAGAGAAGACAACCCAGTGTTACACTAGAATTACGATGTCCCGTGAGAAAGAACAGCTGAGTGCAAAGGGTTAATGGTTGATTTATTTAAATGACATTAAATTGTTATACAGTAAAATCTCTATTTCTTATTTACTCATGATAATGATAGTATTATGCTAATCTTTTTACTTCACTTTTAAAATTATTAACTATTTTATAATTTATTTTTCTTTATTTGTTTCATTTTTGGGTTACAGTTTTAATTTTAAGCGTTTAAAAAAAATAATCTTTGTGGATTTTAATGAAGTGCGATTGTATATGTAAAAAGTTCATTTATCATATTTCCGATGCAAGCTAGTTTTTTTACGAATTTTTCACAACAGACAATAAAGAATACTTAGACAGACTGTGTCTATAAGTATGTATATGTATACATATATACAAACATTTATATTCATAAATATTAGTCATAGGTATGTGTGGATACGCTCTTAAGACTTATATGGGTTGTAACAATGTTTGTATCGATTTGTTCCTGAATACAAACGAGGACCTTGTTATTTTGGAAAGCGAATCGTAGCATTTAAACATGGCGGCCATTACATATAAACATATATATATATCTCCTAACCGATTTCGGTTATGGTGACCGCAACTAATTATTTGCAGAGGATTTACGATGTTCAGATCTTGCGTGTGCCCTTAAATGGATGGAATGTGACTTTGTGATCATTAAACATTCCGATCAAATTAACTATTTTTTTAAAAGGCTTAAATATAACCTCGATTGAAGCACGATGAGGCCGTAGGTTGTGTATATGTAATACTCTGATTCTCACATGTATGACTGCCGGAACACAGCAATAACGTTATGACGGCAGATTGACGTAAAGGGAGATAGATAGCCAGGCGGGTTCGGGAAAACAAACATCATCCGTACTCCGCTACGCCTGTGGCCTCTGAAACGATCTTGAGACCGGGATGTAGGCGGACAAAAAGGTACTTTAACAATATATTGTTACAAACAATAAGAACCATTTATAATCAGGTAAATATATTCATCGAATCTTCTTATATTGTAATCAAAACTAGTTGAGAAATTAATGATAATTGACGCTATTGAAATATCAAAAAATAAATTCACTGATTGTCTTTAAAACTAGTGAACTCCTGTAAATTGTTCTTCACAATAACAGTGGGCCAATTTAGTTTTAAAAATTATTAAAAATTATCTCATAAATTTCAATTCTTGTAATGAATATCTGCAAAATAAAAAAATTAGAGGTTATTTTTTTCTTAATTTATCATAAACTTTACGTCACGCACTCAATGATGCGGATAAGACTAGAATACTGTTAATGATCGATTAAATCTTGAATTTATCGATTATTATGCAATGATGAAAAATTGTTATGATGTAATATCAATTGACCATTTAAAATTATCAAAAACACAAAGGTCAATCGATTTAAATGACTTATTGTTTTAAAAACGGGAAGAAAAATAAAACTAATTGTCTTTGAAAATCGGTTATGTCATGAATTTAAAACTATTAAGCATCTTAATCACAGGGAGAGAGTTGTCCTATAGGTTGTTCTAGAAGTTCTATTTATTACTGAAAGTCACATATACATGGAAATTTTACAGCGGACTTGTTTTTATTTTCTCATATTTCGTTCTGATTACGGTATTTTTTTCTCATCTCAACGGTTTTCACTCGTAAATTATGTTATTATGTAAATTCAGGCGATGAAAATAAAACCACTTCAGCCGTGTACTCTTATAGCAAAATTGTGGCGAGTTGCGAAGAGCGACGTTGTTAGTGAAATTATTACTGGCATCATGGCGTTTTATGTCTCAAGACAATTGAAAGTTTACATTGTTGTGTAAACTACCAGACAGAGAAGTGCTGTATATTTTATTCATAATTTTTTTTTATATGATATTAAGTAACAATGATGTCGTAGATGATGTTGCATGATCGTCTAAAATACTCCGACTCTCACGCGAATGACTGTCGGAACACAGTGACGTTTATATGGCGTCAGATTGACATTAAAGGCGGTACTTAGCGGGACGGAGAACATAACCTTATCAACATCCATTCCCCGCTATTCACGTGGCTCTCAAACCGAAAGAGGAACACTGCGGTGAGAGTGAGTTATTATTCAGTTCTGGCTAAATCACTAATTTATTGATATATTTGTATCGACGCAGCCTGAACCGCTGGTAATCAAGATACGCCCGAAATCCGGGACGAGTCTCACCGCCCGCGGATCACGATACAGCTGAACTATAGTCGGAGACGGGGCCCGCGCCAATCACCGACGATTACATATCTTGCCTAACCAAGAGTCACCACTCTTCTCCTGCGATACTATCTCGCAAACATCTCAGCCAGCTTTACATGCGTAGTTTATATAAAACAGACCTGAGCCATATGAGCGATGAAGCTGTAAACGTCTTCAATAAGACTAACAGCGAGTAATTTCATTTGAATATACAGAGTAAACCGCTGGTGGTAGAAACAAATTTCATTTGTTATGTGTAGGTATCCATTAAGAAGGGTGTTTGAAATCCCTGAAAGAGTGTTAAAATTTTAATGAATCTATATTAACAGAATCGATTGATCAGAAAACTTACATACATATTAATATGGTATTAATGTTAATATTTAATATAATAATCACTACGACCAGAGAAGTGTACGGGTGACTGCTGTTTGAATATATATCCTCACCCGCATAAACGACCTTGATCGTTTATTTAGGCTAGGACGGCCGCGTGACGGCGCGGGGCGGTGACCCGCCGCACACTGCGCGTCTATTGTCACCGCGCGGTCACAATCGCGCGCTGAATTCAAATCGACCGACCGCATTGGTACCAACTTAACGCAAATAAGGCGATGGTAACGGTTGCATACGTCCATCTAAAATTTTTCCGGGATATCGTTTCATAAAACTGTTGCTTTTTTTTTATATCGGTTATAGGTTAACAGTTGGTATTGTTTTTAACTAATGTTAAATGACTTAATGTCATATGGTATATGGTGCATACATGTGTTCGCCATGAATATTTCATGCTCTCACATGTATGACTGCTCGAATACAGCAATGCTGTTATGGCAGCAGATTGACATTGAGGGTGGTAGCTAGACAGGCGGGTTTGAATAATCCTATAACCATACAAAAATTAATAATTTTATAAGCACAATTAACGCAGCATTTTTAGATTTTCATGATACAGAATTTTATACCTAGTTTAAGCACCATTGGTAACGTTATTTTGTGTGTTTATGTTACGTTAACACGTTCACTGTGTTACAGGGTCTAAGCCGCCTTGTATGTATCTTATTTGCAGTGAGGCATATACTTAATACTAGGTTACCTTGACCTTATTCCGAATTAACAGAACATAAATTCATATACCATTTCATATGTGAACCAAAACCGAAATATAGTTTGTAAAAACGTTACGGAAACTCAAACGATCGTGTGCCGCAACAATGATAGTTTTAGTACAAGGTCTAAAACACCCCGTACCGGAATATGAATGGAAAATAAAGATGAACTGGTGCCAATATGAACTTGTTAATAAAGATAATTTCATAATGCACTGTAGATTAGACCACTTAAACTATAAACCTCACCGTCAAAAGCACGGGTTTATGTGGAGATTCCCCCCCCCCCACACACTTCCATAAAAAATAAAAATGTCGGACCAATAGTAAAGGCTATTTCTGTATAAAAGCAGTACTTGTTACCCACACATTATTCTGTTTAAGTTTATTATTTTTTCAGCGTTTATTAGTTGAACTCACTGCTATAACTAGACTTACAATAGTTGTATAATCAACGCGTTAAGAAGATGCAAACAGAGGATTTCACGCCAATAATCATATCAGGATGTTTTCTTTTCCGAGGCGATCTTTTATAAATACAATCGACAGATTCAATAAAACAATTATACAAATATTTACAGAGCGTCGGAAGTGTAAACATGACATATACGCTGATTCGTACCGGAGCTCTATTGAGAGGGAATAATAATTTTATATAACGAATGAATAAAACTCGAAATGTCTTAACATAATAATGAAATTATAATTTGAGTATATTCAATCGAGTTTACAGATGAGATACGTTAATGATTATCAAATACCGTGCCCTGTAGTGTGAAAAATGTAAAATATATCTTCACACCTTATGTAATATGCTATAACACAGCTTATGTAATATTTAATTGAGACACGTAATCTTGAAGACTTTATCGATCGTTAGATAATTTACGCAAGGGACAGTTTGAAACGGTGCTGCACGGGGCGTGTTTAATGCATGAGGAAGTTTGTTCTTAATAGTCCTTTTTGCTTACTACATCATTACCCGTATATTTATATAGTCTGTCACTTTCATATTGGATCAGATTAGATCAGATGGAAATCGGGTGATAATGATAGGTCAACGAATGACTATTAATTACTATATATAATACAACCATATTTGTCGAGAACTAGGTAATTTTTTTTTATTATTTTAATTTATAATTAGGTCATTTTCTTTTCTGATAAGCTCTAATAAGATAATGCGGGAAATAAAATCAATGACGTGTCTTTGCCATGGCAAATTAAACTTTAACTGTGTCCGAAGTGGGTCCATTAATACTGATAAAAAACCTCTTGTGTCATAAACGTTAATATTGAACTTTTGCATCCATGATTTTCTTTCCTCTTCGAGTTTCACGCATTATTCTTTTTATGGTGAACATCATTCATCATACCACAAACATCGTACAGTTATGGCGAACTACAAAATCGCAGATTATTTTTAATATTAATTAAGGGAAGATTATTTTCATTTGGTGATGATACCAATGATGAACGAGATACATCTCAAGATATATTCGCCTAGAAGGCATTCGATATACGTCATGTTATTATACAAAGAGGGTCTAAAAAAATTGGATCGCTAAATAGAAAGCTACTCCAGGTCATGTACAGAAAAAAAATTAAAATCGTGCTATTTCAGAACCTTTTTTTATATATTGAAATTGTGCTAATATTTATGGCAGTAGATTGATGGTGAGGATGGTAGCCAGGCCGGTTCTTACCACTATCCACACTCCACTACTCAATTATCCCGAGAATCAAATTCCGTGTTACAATGAAAGCTGTAAATCGTTTAAAAACTCACATATTCACTTCACAATATGAAATGGGACTTATCCCGCTAAAAGAATAACATTTGGCAGCCACACGATACCGCGCGCCGGTACGTTGTTATTAAACGTACGCGCTTACTCACGGGACGACGTCTAGCGCTCCCGTCACAAAAGCGCGCGAAAAGGTTTTTCTTTTCTCCTTAACTGCACCATAGACAATTGTGAAACTTTCTTACTAAAGCCTTATGTTTTGATGTTCACGAACATGTAATTAATTCCGTCCTGGTTATTTTTATGTAACAAATATTCTAATTGGCCGGCTTTACCGGTAAATATTTGTTTTCGTTTCGCGTTCAGTTTGAAGGCGTTCGGACTTAATAGCGGTAGTGTTGTACGAAAATCTGTTTGTGGATTTTTAATTGTATAATTTAGAAGTAGGCGAAATGGAACGTTACGTGATTAACCGGCATTCGAAGAGGCGTAAGAGTAACGAAGGACTCTTGACCAGATGGAGGAAGAAGTACAGCATCTTGAGCAGACGTTCATGGGTTACGAGTGGATATGATTTAAATGTAAGTTGATTTCTTCAAATTGAGAATATACATATTTTTTTTGGTTAACACTAAGAAAACATTATTATGATGTGGCGATATAAAAAAATACTAAATTGTTCGCTATTAATGTAACAGACTAACACATATTTAAAATGTTTGCAAATATTCTAAATATTTATAACAATTAAAACATAGCTATATCTAGATGATGAATTTACGTCATGATTTTAAGAATGTGTCATGATTTTATTATACATTTTTTTTATACTGATTCATTTGTGTGATGTTACTTTCAAATAAATAAAACACATATATTAACACATTAGCAACCGGTGACGAAAAAGAAATTCTCTCATCTTGTTGTGTTTTCTCGATAAACTCTTCAACGCACCGATTTTTTTTTCATAAAAATCAATGTTTAGAGTTTACTGAATAATCGTCTCAAACTTTGTTTCTCAATGGACATCAGCTGCAAAAGTCAGAGTAAGTGGCTAAATGTAGGCGAGCGGTGACGACGGAAAGCCTAGCTCGATAAACAGTCACAGAGTTCTGCTTTTTAAATTTTACACCTTCAAGACTAAATAGTACATAACATGAGCTATGCTATACCTTCCACTTAAATTCTATTCCCCACTCACAAGTTTCGCAAGAGACAATCTTGTGTGTTCCTTATGGTTGCAAATTAAGTTGCAACCTACGCTAAATTAGTTTGTAACTATGATCGAATCGATCAGTCAAGAGTTGCTCGCATCGCCGAATGGTTGGTGGTATGTGGAGGACTTAAGTCCAGCACTGGGTGTAGATTGGACGACGACAACGAACCAAATATTGGTTTGTTGACTGCTGCCGTTGTTTTGCACTATATACCCAATGATTGATAATGGGCTGACATTGTTTTTAAAGCATCAGCAATCCTTATGAAGGTCTGGGTTTTGAATCTAAAAGTTTACGGGTTTTCTAAAACTAAGCTGCTAATATCTTTCTAGCTAACTCATAATTGTGATTGGTAGAAAGGAATGGTGTTTCGACTAGAATCATAGTAATTCCAAATGAGGCATGTTTCTTCTGGATGTTGAACGCTTAACGCCTCTGCTGTTTTAGGTTCGATTTTTTTTTATTATCGGCACCAGGCTAACGTTTGTCTTCGATTTCACTTGATATTAAGTGCCAATGAGGCCTTAGACCGTGAAGCGTGTTCGCACGAAATAATTCTGGCTATCACATGTGTGACTGCCGGAAGACAGCAATGCTGTTTTAGCGGCAGATTAACATTGAGGATGGTCCATCCTGATTCCACTACTCACGTGTCCAGAGAATCGAACCCCGGGAGCTCCGCGTTCCAATGCGAGCGGTAAACCGTTGCACTATCGATACAGTCAATATCTAAAATAACGAAAATTCGTTCTATCATATATAATATGAAACAATAATTATATTAATTTATAGATTCCTTTGATGCATAGCATTTAATAAAAATAAATATTAAAATAAAATACGCAGGATCGACATAGATATGGAAGTACTAGTTAAATTTGACACGTCTTTATGCATGAGTAGTTAAAATGATTAGGCGTGTCTATGGTTATGTCACAAACCTGAAACACTACCATATTAACCCGTTCATCCATTCTTGATGCTGGTTTTTCTACACACAGTTAGATAACTTCTTTGAATACAGAAACCCGTTGATTTATGTACAAAAGTCGTTAACTACGATACGTTACGTGTGTAGTTTTAATGTGTGCTTTATTCAATAACCAATACCTTTCCTGATCTTTGAGGCAAGTGCTTTTAGATAATTTTAGGACTATTTGGATAGAAATTATGGACAGGCGGTGGCGTGTCTGCAGGACAAGCCCGACCACTTATGTATGCATCTACATAAAAAAAAAATATTAATGTGACGCAATTTTTCAATTTTCCTTTTTCATCTTTACGATCGTGTTTGAACTCTGTAGTAATTATGATTTATTAATTTTAGTGCACTTTATTGCTTAAATGGGGATGCGCTAGACTTTTGTGAATGAAATGTAAAAAAAAATGTTATTTCGTTTTATTTATTACATTTTACTAACAATGCTGCGCTAATATATTATAATCGGAGCTTTGCGTACTCGAAATTTGCGTGAATTCGTTTAATATTGTCCATTGTTTTACTCTATGTTAATAAATAAATAAATGAAATAAATCAATATTTTCGATTATTTCAACTCTAGGATTGAAACTTTTTTTATTTGATTAAAAGAAGACATTTGTGAACTCTGCGTGATAGAAAAGTTTATCCAAAATTGAATAGTTACAATATATATTGGCTGGTGTAATAGTTATTGGTTTTAATAGTGACGGGCGGGGGAGGGGCAAGGGGGGATCCACAGAAGATACCCTGCCTTCTGGTGGGAAATCAGGGTTATGTGGGACTTCAGGTTTAGTAACCACGTTTCACGTTTGCCCGCCTGTTAACGAGGATGAAATTTTTTAATTTCAAATAACAAAATTCGAGGTATACTCTTTCACGCAAAAAAAATAGTATCGAAATTGCATCGCTAAGTATAAAGTGATTCTCTGTCTTATAAAAATAAATGGTCCAGTGCGAGTCGGAATCTCACCGTGTAACGTTCCACACCATTGAACGTCAAAAAATCACCTTTCTTGTGTTATTCCATTTTTATTCGTTCCGTGAAATATAAAATATGTGATTAATAATAAATTACAAGTTTCTACCTATAACAGTTTATTAGATATACATAACTGACAGACGGACAGACGGTCGTCGGGTGCTTAATGATAGAAAAACCGTTTGTAAATCTCCGGATATGGAATCCTGAAAGGAAACAAAAAGAAAATTACGCGTTGAAACGAGAACCCCCTTATTTTCGTCGGCTATAAAAAAAAATATCATAATCTTTAACCAAATTAATTGCGTACGAAACAGTCAATGTATATTATCAGAATACGTCACGTACGAACAAGATCAGCAGCGTTGAATGTTACCAATACGAGTAATTATAAGTCTCAATCACTCATTCTTCCGCTTTCTCGGCGGAGCGGCTTAACGTTAGCCTCCAGACGCGGGTGAACCGGGTACGATTGCTACACGTGCATCGGAGACTGGTGGTGGTCGTTTGAACCCCACCGGACTTGCCACCACCCTCGATGTCGATCTGGCGACATAACAGCATCTCTGTGTCCCATCGGAGCAAAGCGAAAAGTATTCTATAACACTAGATTCACGGACACATTTTTATCGTTTTACTTTTCGTATCTGTATTAGTTTTTTTGCATTATTGCATTCATAATTTTCCCGTTCCGCAATAAAATACATAGAACAATGTTGCCGGAGGCGGTATGAATAAAATAATAATATCAAACGCGTATCGGTATACGTAACTTCTTATATAGGGTCGTCCAGTCAAAATGACTGGTCCGGTAAATCTGGTGCTAATATGCATCATCTTCACCACTATTGTCAATCAATATCTTATGATATTGAGTGTAAATATCAATCGGTTGTTACATGAAACCAAATAAAAAAAAAACCGAAAACCGTTATCCACATTAGTCGGTAACAACCGTGTCACGGTGTACACGTAATTTGCGTGATGTTACAGATTCCACAGTTGGCTACTTGTAACGCATCACAGATATGTGTCACAAACTCGGTCGCACATACAAATGAACACGAGAACTGGACTCGCCGATTACGTCCCACTGACATACATATATATTTACCATAAATAACACGGAAGGGTTACACGTATATATTTATATATATATATTTGTATCGACAGTTAAATATAATCCAGACAAACTAGAGTGTGCACTTTAACACTAGATTTACCGGACCAGTCATTTCGACTGGACGACCCTATATAAGAAGTTACGTATAGTGATAAGCGTTTGACTTTTTTATTTTTTTGTACCGCCTCTGGCAACATTGTTCTATGTATTTAATTGCGAAACGGGAGTAATATGAAAGCAATAATGCTCAAAACAAATATAGATACAAAAAGAAAACCATAAAAATGTGTCCGTAAATCTAGTGTTATTATCATTTTTTTGAAGCAAAACATGAATTGAAAAATGTCCGTGTAAATAAATTTCAACTTTTGTTTTTAAAAGCTCTTTTGGACGACGCGTTTGCCAAATATCGCTTTTAGTTAATGCTCTGTGGATATTATGTAGTATACTATTTTAAAAATTTATAACTTTTTTTTAGTCTACTTTACTTTCGAATAAAATTTCTAATTCATTTGAAATTATTAAATTTACATTTTCGCATATTTGTCTTGCTTTCTTTTTTTTAATTCCAGATCTTTAAACAATCGTTTAGTTCAGAGTAGTGTATATATTATTCTAATCGACAAAAGCCGATATAATCTGTATGAACTTTTTTTATTTTTTTAATCATTTATATCAAAACCTAAATGTGTCATAATTTATGTCACCGCTGATATATTCGATGCATAAATAAATAAATTATAAAATAAAGTAAACATAACCTGGAACACTTGTTCTATCAAGCAATTATTATTCTATGTGCTTAGACACTTTCTCCCGCCATTTTACGTTCCGTCCGAAATCGACCTCGGCGT
>DWQX01006187.1:0-11735 GCA_018245475.1 Pharmacophagus antenor | reverse complement strand
CATTACCTGTGGACAAATGGTAATGATACACGTGTATAAATAAACTAAAATATCTCAGAGGTAAAGCTGAAAAAAAAAGAAATAGAAAACTATTGAATATTTGAATAGATTTTTTTGTTCTGTAAGTAAGTACAATGTCAAAGTAGGAAATAAAAGAACAAAGTCAATGTAGAAAAACAGATAATAATTTAAAACTATACATCAGTGTGTTAAAGTTTTAACACTCTTATTTTTATCTGATTACTTAGTTTGAACATGTTTAACACTTAAAGTTATTAACATAGTGACCAAGTTTTTTAATTATCTCACCACTACGTACAATGGGTAAGTTAGTAGGTTTTATAGTATCACATTGTCTGGCCTGTCCGTGTTATGGTAGCAAACATGCCTCTTACATCAGGGGCTGCATTAAATTCGCTAAGGACAAACATTCATATGATAAACATGTGTGGTTTAAATATATTATATATTTAAAAATATCTATGTACATATAAAGGTCTCTGCTAATCCATATTACACGTGCCACATAGTTATTTATCTTGGCAATCGGAGTACTGTGTGAAACATCTACCAGATATATTTATAATTACCAAGCAACAACAAAAATATGACTTTAAAAATATACTTTTTTAATGTTATGACATAATAAAAAATTAAATTCAAAAATTTCACAAAATTCAATAAGTATCAATAGAAATGATAATTTACCCCTTTTGCTGATTCAACAACTCTATTGGCCATGGTGGGTGAGACCCGCAGGGCGTAAACGACACCTCGTATCCTCTTCACCAGCCCCCACTTCGTCCACTGAAGCGGCCGCAAGTAACGGCGCACCGGACACCGGAACACTATTTCACCACCGCCAAGTGGTGGTGCTCCTGTAAAAACCATCAAAGTATTAACTCATTAACAGCTGAGTACAAAAGCCTACCATGACCATGACCTGTGTACCTTTTAAGTGAGAGAAAAATTTCAGCTATTTTCATTTTTAAATATCGAGTGTAATGCTTATAACTGAAATAAATTATATGGTGACACCTAAATCTCAAATAATAATTTTTTTCACTAAGCAATAATAACATGAAAGCAAACACAATTATTTGTAACCGCATACATGGTGTTCACAAAGATCCCTCAAAAAGTTAAATAACCACTCTCATTTGAACAATACAAAACTTCTCTATAGTCTCAATTCATTGTTATAATGTAAATAAATAATTCGATAAAGAAAAATTATTGTCCCTTTTCATGTCTATAGGGATTGGTTTAATAACTGATATAATGTACCGAACTTCCATATAGGTCATCTGATTCTTTGTACAGTATTTACAAAATATATATATATATATATTTTATGTAACTCAGTTCACAATAAAATAATTATAACATACCTCTCCGTACCACTTTCAATTCCAATCCATCATCAACGAGTATGAATTTCAATAGTATTGGTAGTGCTGCGGATTTAACTTTATCAACCGAGACGTCTAGATTGTGATGCGTGACTCCTTGTAGTACCGCGTTCAATGGTTCCTTACAGAACGGTCCAACGGCTAGCAGTACCTCCAAGTAATAACCTGCAATAAAATTTAATATTACTAGTTTAACATTTTCTAGGATGTGGTATGTCACTACTGTAAATACAGTATATAAATTTTCTAGAAGCATTACAATAAAAATTTATTAAATCTGCATTCATTGTGTATTCAAAAATATACTACATCTATGAATGTGTAATTTTTATGTTGATGATATAAAGTATTACTCTCACGAACACATTTCAGATGCGTTTGACCATAATTCTAAAGATAAAGCAGTGTGCAACACTAATATTTGACCAATGCAACAATTATAACCAAACAAGAAAATTGATATTATGCTACAAATACTTTATAAATTTCATTTTAAATATCTTTTTTAAATAAAAAAGTTTTCATTAATTTTTAAAACATGGAAGCCAATTTAACATAATGAGTGGCTACACTTGGTAGACAATACATTAAAAGCTAGAAGTGGGTTAATTGATTTCAGATGTACCACCAAAAATAAAAATAATATTAAACTTTAAGTTACTTTTATACTATTTATAACATTCTCATATTATTTATATAACTTGCCCTATTAGTACAATGGAACAATAACCTTAAAAAAAAACACATTCTTAGCACATACTAAAAAACCAAATCGATCCAAATAAAAGTATGATTAATATATTTCAGCATCAATTGTATTTGGGTTATAAAAATACTAACCTATACCCCTTTGAGTGCAACAACTGTGAGTTACTTGGCCACCGACCAGTATACCAGGCTGGAAGTACATTGATGTACCGGTCTCGCTCAGTTCTACTCTTGTACCATTTGTTATTTTGTCCAGAAGTCGTATTAAATTAACTTCGTATTCTCTAAGTCCAGGATCATCATGTGTACTACGGATTTCTTCTATTTTAATTGCTCTCCCACTTAAAACTGACAGTAATAGTCGCTGACGGAATAAATTGCTTCCTTTATAAATAAGAACATCATTTTCTATTATTGCCGGCATTGATAAAAAAAATTTAAACGGTATAAACTTATTAAGTCGTGGTGTATCTCAACTACACAACAAATACACGTGCAATTGACAACGTCAAAACGAGGACACTGTGCAGTTCTTTTTTTTTCGGCGATGGTAACTATTTAAGTTAGTCTAAGGTAACTATTTAGTTTAGTAGTAGTTAATAAATATTGTTGTGAAAATATTAATATTCTTCAATTTTACCTTGCATTTTTACAAAATTACCTTTGTTTTGTATTTACACGTATAAAAATAACTAGTAATGGCTATGAATTTGGAGAATAATTGTATACTGACTATTAAAACGTAACTGGTTTCTTATTCTTCATTTCAACTTAATCAGCAATTCCCCATTTTAGGACATAAATTACTTTATCTTTGCAGGCTTTACATTGGCTAAGTATTTATCGGTCTTTTTATTGTAAAATACAACATTTCAGATGTCAGTTTCGTATTGACATATTTCATAATAACGTGTTTCAAACATTACATTGGGAAATTATTCAAAATGAAGGTTTCTATAGGAGATGTTGTTTTACCTGGTGATTATTGTGAAGAAATCTACACAGTTGGCAAAAAATCGAAAGTTATCATCGGTCCGGGTCTTAAAAAGGAAGCAGATTACGTATACACAACCAAAGCAGGAGTTTTAAAGAAAAAGAGATCGAATACATTCTGGGTGGACAATTACCAGAAGCGATATGTACCGGCGCGGGGGGAGAACGTTATTGGAGTGGTGGTTCAGAAAGCTGGTGATATTTTCCGAATTGACGTCGGAAGTAGCATGACGGCGTCATTATCTTACCTCTCCTTTGAAGGAGCTACCAAGAAAAATAAACCGGAGCTGCAAGTAGGTGATGTAGTATACGCAAAAATGCTTACAGCTTGTAAAGATATGGAGCCAGAGCTAGTCTGTGTCGACTCCAATGGGAAGAAAGGTAGAATGGGCGTTTTATCTGATGGTTTCGTTTTCAAGTGTTCACTAAACTTGATTAGAAAGATACTGAAAACTAACTGTCCATTACTAGAGTCATTAAAGAACGAATGGCCATTTGAGCTTGCAGCAGGCATGAATGGGAGAATATGGATAAAAGCAAATACTACGAGAGAGACAATTGCTGTAGGTAATGCAATACTCGGTGCTGAATATAAGAGTGATGAAGAGATCAAGGCAATGTGTACAAATATAGCCAAGATTCTCGCTGGCCATATATCATAATTGTTACTAAATTTTGACATAATTTTTTTGTAATATAATAAAGAAACACCAAATGTTCAGTTATAATGTTCAGTCAAATCTTTTTTCAAATCCATGGCATTTTAATGGTAAGAATATCTGATTATCTAGATATAGTACATATTTTTTAAATAAATAAACAATGAATAAGCATACAGACATATTTAATTGCTTCTCTTGTACCTCGAATTTATCTGCTGACCATAGGTTGGATAGTAAAGAATGCCCTCAGGCATAATAAATAATTTCTTAGGCCTTATGTTAAAAGAACACTACTGGGTTATAAAACAATGAAACAGTAAAAACAGTGATTGGAGATTTATTTTGGCAAATTACTAACCTAATTCATTCACCTTGAAATCTCAATATGTAAAACTACAACCGACCGAGCCAACTCGAAGCCTGACAACACCCTTGTCCGCGATGGGCGTGGTTCGAGCCGGGGACAGTGGCGACGCCCCGCGGCCAATAGCGACACTAGCGGGGCTCCGGTGTAGTCAATAAATATTAATATAATACAATTAGAACAAGCCAAGCCACAACCACACTATATACATATTAATGTGGCCGACGTTCTCAAATATTTCAAATTACAAACAACTAACTATCAATTTAATAGGTGTTGACTGACCAGAATAAATTTCTATTAATTAATAATAATTTAGTAAACAATAAGATAACAAAATGAGCCGTTTGTTATTGTTGTAATGTATTATTGATATATTTACTGAATTCATAAAAATGAAATTCGTGTGACGAGTTTTTTTTTTAATTTTAATGACATTAGTGAAAGTTTATCAACTGAAAGCAGTAAAGTTTATTTATTTTTTCTATATTCAAACATAACCAACATACAACAAATTATACACAATCAAATTATGTCCGTGTTAAAATCGAATAAGTCATTTTATTAGGAAATGTCCTTTCACCGTTGTGATTACATCAGAACCTTAATTGAATCGTTGAGTATCACTATCGAATGGCATACAGAAAGTAAGTAGGAACATATTAGTTTAATAATAAAGTTATTTTGAGCATTCTCCACCTCCAAACGTTACTGCCTTCAACTGAAAACACCTTAAGGAGCTAATAAAAAGCCTCTTTAGAAACATCATAGAAAGTGGTAACTTTCAAAACAACATACAAACAATCCGGTCCCGACACTCGTGCAAGCCGCTTACGACATTTAATGTACCATTGTCATGTATCAAGTTTATTTCGTCACATAAATGAATACATAAATGCACACGTTCTTCGATTTGAGCAGTACTCGATTTATACGATTTCTCTTATACATTTTTTCTTTTCTTTTTAAAGCTGGTCCATCTATTAGAATAATACTAATATTTTCTTTTTCTTTATTAGTACTAGAGTACCGTGCAAATCGAGGTACACTGGTGTGGTTGTTACACACTTATTAAAGATTACAAAGAGAGAAAAAAAAACAAGTTTGCATGTCAACGTTCAAATAATAAATCGAAAGTTTCCCAAAAACATACGTAAGTTTCGAACGCGATACGGCTTTCGTAGCGCAGGACCGAGAATACTTAGTTCGCATTATATTAGTAACTATAATAGAGTTGAAAAAAAAAAAATTACCCTCGCGCACTACCCAAAAGGAATGTTCTTAGTTTATATACAAAACTCAGTGTCGAGACAACGCATTTGGTGCAAATCGTTTGGTGGATAGATCAATTCACCTTTCTCCGGCACTGTTGAGCGATACGGGCGAGAACTGTGCGAATTGTCTCGGCTTTGTTTAGTAAATTACTTCGATAATCCGGTGTCCGTGCGTCGTTTATAATTTATACCGATTTGTCCGGGTCGAGCCCGGTAACCTGGAGAGAACGATATTAAATTTTCCGCTTCTAATAAGTTATACTGCAAAGCTGATTTTAACGTTATCTTTCAATTATAATAAATTGGTAGATAAAGTTAAAATTGTCTACAAACACGCATATGGTCACATTGACCATGTATAGAACCCCGAGCTTTAACTCATCCGAGACAGGTTGCACACCGTGTGTGCGATAGTAATGAAATTGAATCGTTCACCGGACTGGAATGGGCTAAAATACCATTCCGGCCGCACGTTGTCTCTACACGGAGGTAAGTCAAAAGTACTGTAAAACTCCTGTAAGGTATTTAAAGCCATTCCAACTGAATTAAGTCACTGTAAGAGAAATCGTTTAGAAAATATCAACTCTTATACGCGGTAAGTAAGCGAGCGCGTCGGGTGCACTGGACGTCGAGTCATCGAAGCGGTGAAATAGATGTTTTGATTATATATTTTCAAATACTGTTTTACCCATCTTTATAATTAAATCAGCGAGTTCAGTTTACAAAATAATACTTTTTGGCTATATATATATATACAAGTTTCAACAGAAATGTATCATACGTTGATTCAGCCTTAACTGGTTGTTGCTCTAACAAGACTATATCCGTCATATTGTGATTCATACAAACTACATTCTTAACAGTTTTGATACAACTAACAGTTTATAAAAAATTAAACGATTTATACAATTAACCCATTTGCGGTCGACAACTTTTACTAACTTTACCATGTCTTCTTTGAATCTGGACATTTGAAAGTTTATAAGAAAAAAAAGAACATCAACAACTAATCAAAACGGAGATGGTTAGGTTAGTTTGGGTTTTACAATTATTATATTATTTAAAGGAAAAATTACTACGAAAGACTATATAGCCTGCGCCATGGGCGAAAAGAAACAAAAATCAAAACCGATTCTGCTTTCCCATCATACGGTAGTAACGAAATATAACAAATAACTGCGGCGAGAACCAAATGGGCGCGGCAGCGGCGCCATCCAACCGGAGGGTTAAAATTAAAGAATAAAAAAAACTAACTTATCACGACACAGTGAAATAATTATTTTAACCCGTCATTAGTGGTGAATTTAAAAATAGCATAATTAAATAGTATTGCAATATTTAAATAATTTCTGCTGGATTATAAAGGCACATGTGTGTTAATAATGGTAAATGGATATGTAGATTCAATCTTTTTAATCGCGGGCAATAATCTATTAACGTATTCAGCACTTTTTTTTAACAGCAATAACCCAACACTTGATGTTTAGTGACAATGAAGCCAAAAATACTTCTGGCTCTCGCATGTATGACCATCGGAACACAGCTAAGCAGTTATGGCGGCATTTATTTATTTATCTACTTCTTCGTTTCTTTACAGAAGTAACGCCGCGATTAAAGAAAAATGTTTTCGACCATTTCCTAAGAGGGGCCAGCCCTCCGTGATGCACTTCAAGATAATTCCATGGGAACTTGTGCTCAGTGGCAACGCGTTATGGTCCACAATCGCTCAGACCTCTGCACCCGTCGCGCTCTCCGACAACACTATACAACTATACACGTACGCAACAACGCCCGCGCGCAGTGCCGCGCTGTTTGTGTTTTTTTTTTTTGTCGTCTTTTCAATTATTTTAAATACGAAAATATAATTTAATTTATTAATTACATTAGAGATCAAAACTTACTCGCAACTATACAAAATACATTTACGATCGATCTATTTATATATTTATATTTTATTTTTTTAAATTCAATTTTAATAAATTTCGCTACTTACGTAATCGCTAGGTAGCATTGACCCGTTTCTAAACAATATATAACAATATAATTTTTAAATCGCCACCAACGAAATCAGGGAGACAAGGCTCAAAGATTTCATTAAATCGTTATAATTTTAAAAACGTGAAAGCAAGAGATTGATAGCGAAATATTTAGCAATATATTTACACTTACATATCCTTTCCATATTGAAAAGGCAAATGACTAAAGTCCGTACAGCCAATTCCTTATATTTGTATATATACATTTGACATTTCAACAACACTTCACCTTGTCTACCCAATTTTGACAGGTTTTTTTTTTAATTTACACAATTTTGACATAACCGAAACTATAAAGACGTGTAGTAAGAAATTCAAACATTGACAAACCGATATCGTATTAACATTATATAGATTGAATGATTCAATTCGACGAAATTTATGACGGTGTAACACATAGTGACAGATCGATTAGTGTTTTACTT
This sequence comes from Pharmacophagus antenor, assembly GCA_018245475.1. Classification (NCBI taxonomy): domain Eukaryota; kingdom Metazoa; phylum Arthropoda; class Insecta; order Lepidoptera; family Papilionidae; genus Pharmacophagus; species Pharmacophagus antenor. The sequence goes on along the minus strand of DWQX01006187.1, from coordinate 3,861 downwards.
TTTCATGTTGTTCTTTATAGGTTTTCACGTTTTACAACCACAAAACACAGCAGATCTGTGAAAACATTTTTGATCATAACCCGTTTCTGGTCATTACTGTGTACATGTAAATGCATCCATTGCTAAATCGACCAATTGTCATTGCCACACGAAAATACTGATGAAGTTTGTTAACCTGACGGTTACAATGTGATTATCACAAAGTAATAATAATTTTTTTTCTAACATTTTTACATCGCTACACAGACGTTTTTATATCAAACGCTCAGCATTTTTCGAACAACTTATCAAAACTATTTTAAATTTCACTCGTTCACCTCGTCTATATTTCTGGATGCTAAAGTGATGTAGATAAAGACATAAGTGAGTCCAGAATATATAAATTTCAGCCTCGAGCAACGTTGGTACTCCATACAAGCCGGCGCTCATAATTTAAGCAATATATAGTGCACTGAAATGAATAAATTATTTTCACCACATAATTTAAAAACAACCACGAAGATAAAAAAATTGAAAAAAACACGTCGCGTTTCAATATTTTTGATAAGTGCTCGTACTCGGGCTTGCTACACCGGACGCCTCTCATCTCGAGCGAAATTTTATGAGCGCATGTGATACGGTTTAAGCATCTTAACAAAACATCAATATTGTGGTCCATCGCATCAGTACTGCGTGAACTTCTAGGTGTACTCTACTCTTTTACCAGTGGTAAATGGTCTTCTGGTAGTTCTTCCAAATAAAACCAGAATTTCTTCTGGTGGATAGGCTAAAGGCGCTCAACGTGGGTGAAGTTAGTCGATTTGGCAAATGGAACATTATTTTTTTTAAAGGGTGCATAGACAAACGAAAAAGCGACTCACGTGATATCAAGTGATCACCGCCGCCTATGACCATAGTGTCGGGGCCTTCCATACAAATTGCATTTCAACTTGTTCTCTTGTAGGTATATTTTTTTTTATCCCCAACGGTCAAACGTTTGACTACAATTTCGCACGATGTCAAGGGTGTACCGTACGGAATACGGCGGAATTATTACGTGTTCATCCATCTCAACAGGTCAACGCTGTTACATGACGGCACATTGACAGTACGACGGCTGCCAGCCAGCCGGTTCAATTCGACAACCCTACCAGCCCACCACCGGCGCGCTGCCCGAGTCCGGCCACCAGGTGCCGCCGCGGTGCTGGGCGAGCGGGTTGGCCGCCGCGCCGCCAATGGCGCGGTGGGTGGCGACGGCGCCGCCGTTGCTAGGGCCGCACGCAGAGCGCGCCGGCGAGCACCTCTCAGAACACCGAGTCGGCGGAGCGGGACAGGTGTACCGGGTGCGACGGCGAGCGCGCGAGCCTCTTGCGCGGCAGCTTCTCGAGCGTGGACAGCAGCCGCGGGAAGTCGGGCCGCTCGCCCGCGCGGTAGGACCAGCACAGCATCAGTATGTCCTGTGCGTTGCGAACGTGTCGTGCGGTGACATCGACGAGGAAATCGCACCAGTCGAAGTGCGTTTGTGGTGGTGTGAAATTAAAAAAAAAAAAAAAAAAACTACCATCGACACGTATGTCGAAGATGTACATATTTTTTAATATTTAAAATGGGATTCTTCACTCTGTGTTCAGCGTGTGAACTTGTTATTGCCCGCTTTTAATTCTGCGGTCTGTGATATTTTACAAAGAAATACCACCGTTGGTACGTTAACACGTAACCACAACCGACGGGTACAGCCGAGGGATCTTTTGTGATTTTGTGAGCCAACGACGACTGTAGCCATTGAGTTTTTTTTTGGGGGAGAAACTGCGGGCCAAGGTGATAATTTTTACTTCCGAATTTACACTCGATTTCATCTGGCAGTCATAGACAATCGAGAAAAAAAAGTTGATTTAAAACAGGATCAGGACAAATTAAAGTGCGCGGAGACGTTTTAAATATTTCTAAGTGCGAATTTCTAGTTCGCATTTAATCTATATGATATATCAACAGACAGACAAATTGTTGTATGTCAACAGATACCTAAAGATCGTGTCCGTTGAGGAATTAAAGTAAACTTATAACATACCTTATATATATGTTTGCTTTGATGACACGACACAGGGTCAAAACATAATAGCATAGTTTTAGAGACAAAATATTTCTTATTTGTCCGTCTGTTCATTTATAACGTCAAGCGGTTGCGTATTTAGCGAGCGCTTACTTTGATGTCTCTGGAGGCCTGCATGTTCGCCAGCGACTGCTTGACGCCCTTGCCGACCTGCCATATCACCGCTTCCGGGGGCTGGCCTTTGAAAGGATACTCCCCACAGAGCAACTCGTACCACACAGTGCTGAAAGTCAAATGATATTAACCTAACATTATTTGGAAAGTTATAATAGCATCTTAATATATAACGAGATATCATTAACACTTGATTTACCGTAACATTTTTATGGTTTTCTTTTCGAGAGTCTTCGAGAGTCTGTAGTGATTTTGTGCATTATTATATAAATTTTGTTTTTCTCGCTTTGCGATAAAATTTATAGAACAGAGTTGCCAGAGGCAGTCGAAAACAAAATCAAACGCATATTACTGTACGATTATTTGTATTTAATGTTGTTCCGTCAAAATGACAAGTCCGGTAAACCTAGTGTTAATTTATTCCTATATTTGACTAATTCGTACTTCATCTACGGAATAATTTTGTTTATGGATGTCGGTTCAAAATATGCCATATAATGTTACAGATAATTAATATCTTAGAACTTCATGTTGGTTTAAAAAAAAAATGGTAATTATGTAGGGTAGTTTTTTTAAGAGTTTATAACTCTTTGTACTAGGACTATGTATGTTAGTTTGCATTTCATTATTATCAATGTATTTACAATGTACTTTGTGACTGTAAATGTATTTTTTTTTTGATCGAATATGGTCTAACATTCGACCTTGATTTCAACAGAAGTTAATTGACATACAAACCGTTGGATATGAAGCGAATTCGCCCAGTACACTTCCGACTCTCATACGTATGAATGACGGGACACAGCGACGCTATTATGGCGGCAGATTATTGCTAGCTAGCCATTAAGACCACAACTGCCGTGGCCCGGTATCTCCGCGTTACACATTCATGAATGTATCTATTTACCCCTCTCTTATCTATCTCGCTTTTATATATCTATCTCTTTCTATCTACGACGCGGTCACGTAACTAGCGCAATCGACTCACCCGAATGCGTACACGTCGGTGCACTTCGAGAAGGGCAGGTGGAGGGAGGCGTGCGGGCGCAGCGCGCGCACCAGCTCCGGCGCCAGGTAGCACAGCCAGCCCGGCGGGATGCCCAGGCTGTCGCCTCGCGCGCTGCGTACAATCGCAGCTTAATACAATAGACATGTATATCATCATCACAGTAGGCCAGAAAATGCCCAATGCTGTACCCATACATCTACCTGTGTTGTGTGGCGTGTGTTGACTGTTGAGTGGATACTACTCATCCCAAACTTTTCTATTATAAGAATGTGTTAACAATTTTTTGTTTTTAATTTAAATATCAAACGATATTTTATTTTAATACCTATATTTCTCATTCACGTTCTAAAATTTAATTATATAACTTACTTGTTCCCGAAGCAGAGTTTGGTGACGCTGAAGAGGCCAAAGTCGGTGATCACCACCTTGCCGTTCTCTAAGAATATGTTCTTCGTCTTGAGATCCTTGTGGATGATACCCCGCGCGTGAAGGTACCCCATACCCTGAAAACATTGACATCACTACTGCATCGTTACCTAAAAGAATATTCTTTCCCTTTCCTCGAGTTTCATCAACGGGGGGGGGGGGGGGGGGGGGGGGGGGGGGGGGGGGGGGGGGGGGGGGGGGGGGGGGGGGGGGGGGGGGGGGG
>DWQX01006186.1:0-11738 GCA_018245475.1 Pharmacophagus antenor | reverse complement strand
AAACTATTGTGGAACCAATACTCATCACTGAAAGTAAAATATTAATATTTATGAAATATTTTGTGATTTCAAATTGCATTATATTTTTTCCATTATATTATGTATGAAGATAATAATCTTTTCAGAAAAAAAAACTAAATTCTTTTGTGTTTACAATCTCTAAGGATTTTGTAGTTGTGAATAAATGTTATCTGTTATTAAATATATACAGGAAAAGAACTATGTTTTCCTTTAGTGAAACAAAGTTTTCGCTTATGGAAAGTACTTCAATTAGTGCGAGTGTTAACTAGTCTACAAGTTTTATGCATCTACGAGTATTATCAAATGTAACATTAAGTCGATAGCAATGGCATTTATTGGTCAAACGGAATAATTTCCTACGACCGATCTATCAAAGCTGAATTTATAGACAGCCACAAATTGAGTGCACTGAATTTTACGATCGGTAGTTTATAACGAGCTCTATTTACTTATAAACGCTTTTAATGTGTCGTACGTATAAGAATCGTTGATAGTAAATGTTCCGCTGTAACTGAATAGATAACTTTATCGTATTACTTCGCACGGCTCGTTAGGACATTCCGTTATTTTTATAACAGCGATACTCACTGTTTCTTTTATTGTCTGGAAGAGATTTTATTAAAATGGAGGGTGGAAGTTTTCCTACGGTTACGGTATCAAGTTTTGTAGCGAGCGGAGAAAACAGGTGAATATTTTTAAGTTGCATCAATTGAAACTTTACATATTTGGGACAAAGTTGGATGGCAATAGGCACACTACACAAACATAAGTACTTTGGACAATGATCCGAAATTGTTGTGTTCGGTAGTTACTGTAATACAATTTGTAAGTACTTAATAACTAGACACATTTAGTCATTTTCAAAGTAAAAAAATACTTAAAAACTTGTAATTTAATATGTTATTTATGTTTATCAATGAATTGTATAATAGAAACATATTTTTTAAAATGTTTAATAGATTTAATTAATAAAATTGTTAAAAAGATTAGATGTAGAAATATAGCTACAAAACTGTAAATAATTTGTTGCTAGAATTTTCTTATGACACAAAACCTAAAATAGCCAGTCCTTCTATAAGAATATAAGTATTTATGACAGAAAACGGGAGACGATCAAAATGTCAATCAGCAATAAGTGACGTTTCTTAGCCCTAATAACGATCAACGCTTTGAAGCGCTCTTCAAGCTATAGAACTACCACAAAAGAACATAGTAATATTTGCACACTTCATAAACCTACTTTCCTGCCTTGCACAGCAGAAGGTACCGTTGAAAGGATAAGCTTCTAATTGACTTAGTCCTAGAAATAAATTACGTAAATCTTGACCTCGACCACGTATAAAAATTCTATACAACAATCTGCTCACATATGAAAGTGATTCACTGACGCAGCAGATGTTATTTTGAGTTTTCAGATTTACCGTTATGGGTACTAATCGATGTAGTACTTGGTTTTTCCATATAGCCTTTACATGCGCACACATACACACACATGCACCCGTGCACTCTGTCGCCACGCCGGTGCCTTTAGTGCGGACACTGCACGCCACTGCGGACCCGGTTCTCAGAACTTGGTGTCGTCGAACTGCATTGCTTGCGAAAAAACATCGATAAGTGTTAATAAATTACCCGCGGGGATTGCCTACCTTATAATTAAGTAACGTAAATTATTTTGGGGCTCTTTTTGCATACACCTATAACTGATTGTTTGCACCGCTGACTAAATTAATATTTACATATACACATAAGAAAATTTTACTATAAAACAAATATTTACAAAATAATAAATGAAATCTATGTAACATGTTAATAAATGGAAGAATAGCTTGGCTGTGGGTTGAATAAATTAAACTAAATGCTTAAATTAAAAGTAAATTATCCGAAAATAAGAATTCGTAACAAACAGAATCATTATTGTTTTAAAGTTGCTGTACTTCTGTACTTATAACTCACTCTGTGCGCAATTTTATAGCGGAAATTCGAATGTTTTATTATTTATGGCGTACTCGTAACGAAATCAAATAATCGTAAACAATGATAAAGTATGTAGGTGAACAACATCGGAAAGTAATACGGTTCCTGCACGAGAAAAGCTGAAGAGCATTACGCAAAGACAAATGTCTGTGAGACAGCATTAACATAATCCGAGAGTGGTGGGAAACAAAGGAAGTGACGTGACACAGAGAGCGTAGAAGAGCGGCTTCCGGCCGATGCAACTACGAGCGGCATAACTCGGAAATTGATGCGGTCCATCACAGAGCAAATTTGATTACCTCGCTAAAGATCCAAGACATTGTCGGTTTTATCTTTTTTTTTTTGGTTGCTTGGTATTTTTATTACACACTGTTTATTATTTATTAATCACACTGGAAAACGGATAAGGAGTTTTGACACTTTTTTGTTACAGTTTTGTGGTATTTTTTTATCAATCGTGCTTTAGTAAATAGTTGTTAAAATTTTGGAAAAAGGAACAGGAAATTCGAAACTTTTTTGTGTGACTTCCTTGTTCAAGTGTTGTTGCATTTATGTATACATTTTGGCAAAATCGTACTTTATGACATCCTGTATTGAATTTATTAGAATACTAGTTTCTAGTCGTTGCTTTACTGGGAATCAAATAAACTTTCAATTAAATTATTAAATGAGTAACAAATAAATAAAAAATAAAAAACACTTGTTAAACTTCAATTTTTAATATCGAAAAATAATAATTACAAAAATAAATGAAAAAAAAATCCAAGTTTCTATGGAATCTCATAAAAAATTACGTAAACCATCTACAAATTATTCCGCATCGAATAGTTTGTCCCTTCTAGATAAGTTAAGTTTGACGTGTTTGGCAAACCAAAAAATATTGTCTTGATTCCTGAAAGAAATATGAAGAAAAATTTGCCTCATTTGAATTAAAATCTAAAGATTTTGTAAATTAAACAGCATTATCTGGAAATTTTATATTTTTATATGCATTATGAAATGCGTATATTCCTAGTTGAAATGCTGCGTTCAAATTAAAGGTGACATGTCAGTCACGGTACGGAATTAGGGATCGCCAGACACACATATACGTCGGTTACACACGCGAGCGTAGCATGCGTACATGTTTCGTGTGCATGTGCTGCGAATCTCGCGAATGCATCAATCTTGATCAGGAATCGCAGGGGACCACTGGCCGGCTCGTGTAGCATTGCTACGTCGCTACGTGAACGGAAGCTCGCTACGAATGGAATTCCGATGCTAATGTTACAGAGATTCATTGAAATATATGGTATAATAAACGCATTTGGTTCATTGCGACATATGACTATGGTTTACGACAATAATAGGAAAATTTTTAATTTATCTTTAAAAATCTCATAACATCAATTGAGGATTTTTTAAGTTTTTGCAAAAAGTTGGGATAGAGTAAAAAACGACAAGTCGGGAATATTTTTGTGAGACTTCTACAGAGTTCTGAATTCTGCCGTGTATTCTTCAAATTGATGACGATAATTAAAATTATTCGCTATTTGTTAATATAAATTACCACTTTTTGAATATAGATAACAAGCAAAGTGCAAATAATTGGTTAATTTTAAAATTGTAAATCGTGTGAATAATTTAAAATGAGAGAGAGAAAAACTTATAGCGAGATAGAATTTTTTATATAAAATTATGCATAACAACGGTATTCAGCAATAATATAATTTAATTAAGTTCTCATAATCTATTCAAAAGCACCCACATTCAACAAGTAGCGGACGGATTCAAAATCCTCAATACTTTTATGTGGGACGGTCGTTCAAAGTAATGAAGTGGGGATGTTCCTGGGAAAAGAGATTACTTTTTGCATCGGGCGTCAAAGAGTGGCGATCTACTTGAAGATTTTTCTTTCCGCCGATGGTCTCTGAATACTGCTCCACAATGCTCGGAGTTCAAAAGAGCTTGATGAATTTCCAGCTCTTTGTTTCCGCTCGCTCTGCCTCGACAAGGCATTGCTTTTTAATTTAGACCATTTCGCCTCCTCTTTTTACTATGTTAATAAATCTGGATATCCGGTGGCTTTAATTTTGATTCATTTCCACGTATTCATATTATTATACGTAATCCATTATGCTACCAGAAAAACAAACCATTTGGCCTACAAGCATTTGTTTAAGGAACGCAGTTAAACTTTAGCAAACATAATAGTTATATTCAATAAAATTTATTGTGTAGTTTGAATGTCGAATTTCAAATACGGGAAAGAAAAAGTGGGTAGCATTCAAATGAACTTTCACAGAGCTGTTTCGGCGAGTCCATCAATCTTGATCACAGAGCACATGGGACGGTGCACGATCAAAGCGGAGGTACTTGTTACATCCGTCCCTGTAGAGTGACAGGATGTTTGCCGGACTACTTTTCTAACGCTACATAAATAGAAACTTTATGAGAATTTTAAAGTCGGTGAAAGTCGCTGTAAATATTACGAATTTTGTTGTATGAAAGTTTTATAATATTCATTATATTTCATTTTATTTACGATAATTAGGTTCATGATGAAGCAGTCATGATGTAGTTTCTAATGATTTTAGATCAAACAATTCATTAACTTTACAAACATGTTTTAGAGATCTTGGTTACATTAAACTACATTTTAATAGGTTATAATATAGTTTAGGACACATTTAGGTTTACTCGTAAGTTCTTGTAACCCTTTGTTATTATTTGCTAGAACTTGTGACGTTTAGATAATGGTAGGATTTTTTCGAAGTCACCCGAATATCTACTTTTTGATATGGTTTTTTTTTGGTTTTCAAAAGAAACACTATAGAAAGTAGTCTTATTAACCACTAAACAAAAAGATTTAGTCCTTTCTATAATACCGGTTTTTCTTACTTCCACCTCGTGTACTAATGCATCAATTTATACTAAACAAAAAATACTTAATTTTTTTTAGTGATACCTAGTCATACTTGTATTGAAAATTTAATAGATATAATTAATAATCATTTTTGGCTCTTAATGTTTCGACTTTAGTTCTTTTTACTTTTAAAGAACCTTATAAAACTGCAAAAAGCAGCACTCGGTCGATAATATACAGCTAAAATAATTTTATATCAATTTACGATTTAAAGTACGGAATTTATTACTATTACATTTTAAACGTTCCCTACAAAAAGGGAAAAATGAGTCGTCCCACGGTATCTGTACTTTCGTTTGCATGAAATTCTAAAACCTAATAGATATGTAAATTGGAGATGATATCTCTTATTATGTTATTTAAAGAAGCCATTGAGTGCGATAATGTTTGAAGCAAAACTGATAATAGCAGAATTAACGTAAAAGAAATTACATTTTTTTAAGATTATTTAGAAACTTTTTTTATCTCCAGTGAGCCGTTAATTAACCTGAATTTCAAATGAAGTGACAATCGGTTTGTAAACATATGTGTTACTTCCGTAACACAACAATGCTGCTATGGTGACAGATTGACATTGAGAGTGGTAACTACCTACCACGGTTGCTCCGAAAAACTATAACACTTCAAACACTCATGTTAACGTTCATGGCCTCAGAATCCAACTAGCGAACTTCGTATTACAATGCAATCGGTAAACAATTTCGCCACAGAGGCAGTAAGATGAAAAGCGAATGGCAAAGTATTTTTTTTACCTTTGCTAGATCTGTGGTGGCGGTGATTATCTATGTCTGCAGGGAATTTTTTCGCCACTAAATAGTAGTTCGCAAACATTTCCATATTCTCTTGTGAAGGAAACGAAGGGTGTAACGAGAGTGAATACCTGAAGTCGATAGAATAGCGGTGTTGTCCAAATATCATATTCAACTCCTTATTGTTATATTATATATATCGCTTACATCCAAGTGAACCTCCTGCTAGTTTTGTCAATTAGTTTTATAAAAAAAAACTGTTTAGTTTTTTAAAAAAATCCACAAATTTTTCCTTTGATTTAGTGAATGGAAATAAGAAAATCATTAAGATGGTAAAATAAGAGGGAAATTAAATTTACCTATTTTAATTCCTGTCCGTACTTTGTATTTTCTAATTTTTTATTTATTTGTGTGACAAAGTATGATAAAAGCTTATACGGTAAACAATAACTGATTGATATTCATAAGTCATCTTGAAAATCTTCAGTTTACAGTAATTATATTAACTAATTTGTTATATACATCAGAAAGTTACAAAGAAAAGTACAATTATCAAATTCTTTTATAATTAAGTCACTTAAAATAACTTGTGTAACAAGAACCCACGTATCTATTGAAAACATCTTTTTAAATAGAATTGCTTGGAAATAACGTAATTCCCGGGTGAGAGAAGTGGAATAATAAGTTTTTCGAGTAACAAAGCAAATAAAAGCGTTAATGCGGCTGCATCGAGATTTTCCAACTTGGAAAAATTGCGCTTTTATGTAAGGTCGCTGTAAAGAAGGTTTTAATGAAAATTCTGAGCTATCCGATATTGGTAAAAGTTTTCCTTTCTCTTTCTAAAAGTATTTTATTTAGACATTAAATAACTGTAATAAAGCAATAGAAGTGTGTATTGTTAAATAATTACGTTGGAAAGGATGTCATGTACTTAAGACAATAATAGTTTAAGAGAACAATTTACAAGACCACCAGATCCATAATAGATATTGCAACATTGTTGCTTATACATCCATTACCAGCTTTTATGTGTACATATTAAATAGCTAAAATAGTGCAAATCTTTGCTAGGTTGTATGTATAGTTTTAATAATTTTATGTATTTCAATTAAAAGTCTTATATTTTGTTGAAATATACAGTTAAATTTATATACAATTATTAACAATTATAATATATGTACAATTAAATAAACATTGTTAATAAATAAAAATAAAAATCATAAACGTACTCAAGCAAAAGTCAGGCAACGTTGCAGTTCAAAATGAAAGTTACCGATAATGCGTCATGACAGTGACAAGGGTTGAAAGCTGCCCGTTCAACTATAAAAATACTATCCAGTGCATTTCCCTTTATCAGTTATCATAACATTAAGTAGTTGTCTTTCACTTTTATTCCAATACTGAACTAATTTATGTAATTTTCCCCCCATATATTAAAATAATAAAATTAATGCATGTATTAAATACGACTTTAAAGGATATATAGGAATACCGTGTTATACCTGGATTACACATTAAGAAAAAAAAACTGGTATTACGCCTAGTAAATGTATAAAAGGATTACAAAAAAAGTTAGTGATCAGTGGTTTGTTACGATTTACGAGTAATGCTTAACATAACTACGAGTCAGCGGGGTTACCATTTAAATCAATGTGAGCGAATTAATTAGCGTGCAGTCTTTGTTTGTCAATACTATTCCCATCTCTAACATAGGGTCTTGAATGAAGGAAACTTATTTTGCTATATATTTATATGCAGCACATTCTTAATCCCGAAGTACGAACAAAAAGAATATTTTTTTTTTCTCACACTCAAGAAAGAACTTCTGAATTAAATTTCACCAATTACAATTTTCAAGTTTCAGATATTTATTTAATAGGTTATGAGGAAACACTTTCACCTTTATCTTACTTGATGTGACATGATAATGAAGGTGAAGCGTATTCGTGTAGAATATTTCTGATTCTAACAAAAATAAGAAATTAAAAAGAAAATGAAAGATAAAATAGATTTGTTCTAAGTTCTGTACTGTCACCGTTATTTTTTTTATATATTTATGAAACGATCGTCCGACTTTTTTGTTTTTGTAACTTCGAAATAGGACAATGCGGTTGCTAATTTTACATAATTTTTAAAGAAATATCAAGTAATGTTTCTCAAGCTCAGTGAAGCTCAAACGCCAGACATTGTTAGCTAAACTTTCCCACCTTAACAGACGAAGCGTTACCTATTACACAGCGGAGTGCCCGCAAGGAATACCTCTTTAAATATAATAATTTTCGCCGCCACTTGCTACGATCGCAATGTCGTCTTAAAGTTTTCATATGGAATGTATCTATGAATTAAAAAATAATCCAAATTATGCTTAATTCTAATTTATCATTATTAAGTAACGAATAAAGAGTAAAAAAGAACACGTCATTAACATTTGAAAGCAGACGGCAGAATCTATATGTGTTAAGTTTAAGACAAATATTGGAAAAATTTTATAAGTATAAAATTTTAAGGTGTAAGTACGTATGTTAATTTTAAACTTACTAAGTATAGCCATACTTTGTAATTATTTTGCTAAGGTGTTACCTTACTTAATAGCAACATTTTCGCTAGTAGTATACAAACTGTACAAGTAAACAGACTCTTACTTATTAATTACTATATTAATTTGTTATTACTTTTATTTACAATTATATATATCTATATTAGATCATACACTCGTCACTGAAAACTTGATTGCCTGCGTGGCGCAGTGGTTTACCTGCTTGCCGTGTTTCGAGGAAGTCCCGGATTCGATTCCCGGTCCACGGGAGTAATGGTGTCTGGATGGTGATGGGGTTTTACAAACCTCCCTGATTAACTACGATCATCAAAATCAATCTGCCGCCATAACAGCATTGCTGTGTTCCAGTAGGCATACATGTGAGAGTCATAAGTATTCTGGGCGTACACGATTTACTATCTACAGCCTCACTGTCACTTACCATCAGGTGAAATCGAAGACGAGCGTTAACCCATAACCAATAAAAAAAATTATTGTACATTGAACTATTTACAATTATTCATCTTCAAATTCACCATAGTTAGCTAAATCTCTCGTTGAATTTGAAATGCGAAACAATTTTTTTTTCATATATTTATATATGAAATATATCGAATGATACTGAATGTTAAACATATAAGCAAACCACGGCTCAATGTTTTTGAAAGGTCTTATTTGAATTTCCTTTTATCCTCCTCCACTAGTATTTCTATTCCAAAAGGCTAATATTAATTGACGTGCTTAGAGTTCGATTACAGAGATATTCACCTGAATCGAGTCATGTCAAACATGGTTCAAGGAGGTTTTCTTGCATATTGTTCGTTGTTAGACCCAGACTGTGGGCACCCTCGTCAAAGTCACGCCTCATTGACCCTTCCCGGGTATCGATTGGGAAGCAATTTATTTTATATGAATGTTCGATCTTCACATGGTGCTGTCAAGAACTAAGCTTATTGATGTTAGTTATTTAACTGATATCCAGTTAACAAAATCCTCTAATTCTCCGCTAGAAACATTAACACTACCACAAGCTAGTTTAGTCGTCGCTTAACATAATTAAAGTCGTTTGACTAATTTAACTGCAACTTTATTCTATAATTTATATACTATGCACCGATACTTCACTTTGTATTTAAGATAAATAACAGTGATTCTGTTTTGCGCTGGGATACATAAACTAATGATAAATTTTAGCATACTTAAATACTTACGTGCTTACTGGACCACTTGTTTTCTGCGGCTATTTCAGAATGGGTTCTTAGGATATTTGAACATGTCCAGTAAAAAAAATATAAGGATTAAATATTTTCTACTAAAAGACTTTATAGTATAAGAATATTTTTATTAGCTATAGTTGTTATTTTTAAATATACAAAATACATAATAAATTGATGGGATAAAAACTATTTAAGTGCGATGGAATTTTGCGAAAAGGCGTGGGTTTGATCCTCACTAAGCTAGAGTTTCGGTGAAGGAGATCGTGAGGAAACCATCATATTCCTTTCCTTGTAGTATTTGTGAAATAAAACTCAGGAAGGAAGTAAGTGGTTTATTTACGTTATGTTATGATTTTTAAAACCGCGTCTTTAAAAATGTTATGAAAAGAGGTATTATGCAAATTGTAAATATCTTTCCATGACGTTATTTAACGAGTAAGCATTATGCATTCTGACAGGATTTAAACGAAGTTTATAATAAAACAAGTATATAGGTATAAATAAATATAAGAACATTGATTCTAAATAGTTTTTTCTGTGAATGGTGATTTTTAAAGTTAATTAAAATAAGTAAACTTTAAAAAAATTTAATCGACAATTAATAAATATCTAAATTATGTTAGTAGTATTTTCAGTAAAAAAAGCTGCCATTTATTATAAAATACTATTAAGTTCATTGTAAAATAAATAAATCAACTTAAGTGTAAGCTATTACAGTCACTAAGCCGCTGTAAAATTAAAACTAAGTCTTCATATTTCGACGCTAATTTAATTAACGCAGCTGTTACTCTCCTCGCGAATGCAGTTTATTTAATTTTTACGACGGTGTCACGTAATAAAACCATAGTCTGCCGTTATCGTCGCCCGACGGAAGATTGTTTTACTTGGAACTTTGCCATAACGACATAAGGAAGTACAAAGTATTATATACATTTTGCATGCCACTTAACAGTCGCCGCTATATATCACACAACGGGACAGTGCGAAGCTATACCGCGCGAACATCATCAAACTCCCAGACATGAATGTTTGCGCAGAACTTTCCCGGAACAAATCGTAGTGTGTACATCAAAATATTTATTTTTAATTTGTATTTATTCTTCTAGGACATATAAACTCTGTCCTATCTCATACTATAATAACCAAAACGAGAATAAAAATCAATAGAAATTTTTGCAATAATTTTAATTTTTCATAAATAGAATTTTGCAATTTTGGACTGTATGAAATCTCTGCTTAATTATACTGAACAAATGCCGAAGTCCTATAGCTGCATAGATAAAGAAGATTCCATACAACATCTACATAAATTTATAAATTGACATAATTATAGTAGAAGCTCAAACTCTTAAGTACCTACATAGTTGAAAAATTGAGGTGAATAACTAAAACTCTGTTAACTATAATTTCATGTAAAATATTGTTCAATGTCGTCACATAGCTGCTATGCTGGTAACAATCAATTACGTAGAGCATAGCGTAATGCAAGAGAATAATGAGCTGTGAAAATGAGCAGTGTCGGCAGTAAGTTGACGTGATTGTATGGCGTACGAGAGAGTGCAGCCTGCAAACTCGTGCACAATTTTGCAACAGCAAAGTTAAGACTTCACATTGGTAAATTAGAATACGTAGTGATATTTCCAGATCCATTTGTCTAAACTATATATACTTCAGCGTGTGTCACAAAGCTCTGTCGAAATAGTCCTGTTTTGCCCAAAAAATCTAACCGATAATTATAGGAGGCTGACAAAAAAAAACTAATTTGCAAAAGAAATTATGAAAATATACAAAATCAATATTTTCTCGCTCTTAAAGGTTTGATTTCTTTTTAATTTCTCCGGAACAATCTTTGAGATATGTCCTTTCTTACAAAATAATATAAAATCGCACACATATTCTACGGGAATGGACAAGTTCAAAAGCAATTATCACGATTTTTTCCTACTGTGAGAGTTGATTTATTTATATTTTTTAAGTATTATAGTTTACTAGTATTGCAATAACGTATAATTAAAAAAAAGAAAGTATACTTTGTCTTGCAGATACGATAATTGTGTATATATTTTGGTCAAAATATAGTATGCAACAAAAATT
The DNA here is from genome assembly GCA_018245475.1 of Pharmacophagus antenor. Lineage (NCBI taxonomy): Eukaryota > Metazoa > Arthropoda > Insecta > Lepidoptera > Papilionidae > Pharmacophagus > Pharmacophagus antenor. Next base: position 242 of record DWQX01006186.1, on the reverse strand, counting down.
TTCTTTTACCAGATGAAAATTTCCCACAACTTAGTTTATTGTCATTAACTAGTTCGTCATTTGTCTTTGTGGGGTACACGGTGCATGTAGAATGTTATCTGCAGAGTAGACGGTGGGGGCCGAAGGTGACTTTGTTGGTGCGGGCACGTGAGCGAGTTGCACAACTTGGTGCGCAACACTCGTTTGAATTCCCGCCTCGTTCGCTGTACGTACGACGTTATTAGAGCTTTGCGCGGTGTCGT
>DWQX01006185.1:0-11743 GCA_018245475.1 Pharmacophagus antenor | reverse complement strand
AGGCGTACCATATTAGATATTCGTATGGCGTTGTTAAATATTTTTAACACTAAAATCACGTTAAAAGATTTAACATATAGAACTCTTCAGGTATGTTCGAAGAAACTTTATCATTGTCAAAATTATCTATTAAAAAGGGATCAACTCATAACATCTAAAAAGATTAAGCTTGAAATAAAATTAATAAAAAACAGTATAAAATTAATAAATAATTTCTTTCCAAAATACACTTGCAATACCGCATAACCATGCTCGTTAATTTAAACCAGTGTGCCATAAAATGAGGTAATCTTTCATTCACTGCGCCCTTAAATCGATATACGGTTAACGAGCGGGCAGGCTCCAACGTGTCCCATATGTCGCAGGTCTCGGCTCAGGTGGCGCGTCAACGTGCCTAATTTGTCACACAATACTTGCCTCCCCCTCCCCTCTCTTTCTTCCCCACACCCACCTTTGAGAACAAGTTTTGCATGTTTACTTAGAATATGAACACGTACGTATAACTCGTATCAGGCATATTTTCTTTTTCTTTTAAATTTCGAACGAAATAAACAGAACAGAAATTTTGTTGCACGCCAAATAAGAAAATAATGAAATATATTTTTTGCACTTCATTATATTATAAATAACAAGTTGTGTAATATCACTGTTATTTCAAAATCACTTTCTTTTAAATTAAACAGTAAATTTGCTGTTTATTACGAACATATTTATCACGGAATATAATAACGTTTGGAGAGTATACTAAGCCTATAATATAGTATTCATACTAATGAGAGGACCGAAAATTAGATATACAAACAAAAACAGATTACTGATTAGATTAACCCTAACGTGTTAATTTTTCGTAAAATCCTGTAAAAAAAATGTACACACAAATTTTTGGCATGTGTCAATTAATAAAATGATTGTATGATATTTTCAGAGTTGCCCAATATCGACGGCAGAGGCGAAATTGAATTTTGCGTATAAAGCAAACAATACGACGGGCAGTATAAATGAGGAATGAGATGACAGTCGGGGCCAGTTCCTGTAATTACCTCCTGTGCAGGTCTGCAGTAAAAATTGCCGTTGTTACAATACAACACTATTTCTAGAATTTTATTTATCAATTCAACATGAAAACGTTGCAAACAATAAGCCTTCTGAAATACTTTTAGTCTCATATGCGCTCTGCTTCATTCGACTTTGACATTAGGTGGTACGAGTACAGATCTCCAACGGGTAATTAACACATTATCGACCGGTGACGAAAAAGAAATTCTCTCATCTTGTGTTTTTCTCGATAAACTCTTTGACGCAGTTTTTTTTTTTCATTTAAAAATAAATGTGTAGAGTTAAAGGAATAAATAATCGTCTGAAACTTTGTCTCTCAATAACCATCAGCTACAAAAGTCAGAATAACGGGCTAAATGTGCGCGACCGGCAACGACGAAAAGCCTAAAAATGGGCTACCTATCGATAGTGTTAAGATAGTTATGGTGCCTTCCAAATGAATATACACAAACTCGTCTTCTTGTTTTTCTTTCAATTTGCTAATGGACTTACACTAGCTTCTATTTCAAATTTTAAGTGTCAATGAGGAAATAGATGTTGAAACACACTGGCCAAAATTATCCTGGCTCCCATGTTTGACTGAATAAATAGAGCAATGCTGTTATGGTGACAAACTGACAAAAGGATTTGAAAAAAAAACAACGTCCAAACTTCAATAATCATGTGACCTGGGAACCGAACCCGGGATATCCGTCTTAGAAAGCATGCGGTAGACCACTGCGCTACGATGGCTGTTAATTTTTTTATATCTTCCTGTATTATAATTTCATTTCTACACAGTATTCTCAGCACTAACGACGAATTACTTATTATAAGACATCTTATCTCTTTAAAGTTAATTAAATGGTCAGAAATAATTTCATTCAGATAGCTACTAACATAATATTAATTATAGGGGCAAAATAATTTTAGCATAAAATTGGAATGAAATAAATTCTATAACAGGAAGTTTCCGCCGTTCCTATCTGGCAAAACTCAAGAATTTCATCTGCGCCGTGACGATTTTTTGTCGTATCCACTTCCGTTCTCAAGATCCCACAAGCTGCGACTTATGGCGGGTCGTTCGGAACTTAAAGTGTTGACAAATACAGAGGAGATGAGAGTTTCAAGTTGTACGTTGGAGGATTTAATTTCAGATTTCACAACGTTTTTTTCTTTTCTAAACATCGTAGTAATTTTGTTTTTAAAATAAATCAAAGAATCATAACATTAGTAACAATACTATGTAAGCACGCAATTTGACCCCTGTCTTATTGATCTATTCGATTAATTTTAAGTTTTTTTTTCTTCATATTGCAAGAGTACATAATAACTAATAATAACATCTTTAAGTTTTTAATTAAAAATGACAGAATATATTCGCATTTATTTTTAGACGGGATCGTGTTCAAACAGCAGTTAACATAATGAAGACTTATCAAATATCTATATAACGCGAAATACCTCGAAGATACTCTTTGTTGCAATTTCAACAACAATATAAATAACCGCATATAGAAAGAAAGATTGATAGATTCAAGTCACGCCGTAAATGAACATATACATAAAACATTTAATCGCTTAGATGCTGCACTCTCTCATCTCAGCACAAATGTTTACTGTTGATCGACTTTAAAATTTATTTCTTAACAAATAAAAAACATTTGTCGATCAGTTCAGTGTTCCTTGGATAGGATCTGTGTCTTGCGATGGACATATTTCGGATGATGATGACTATGTTGATGGACAACAATTTTTAAATATTCATTTTTTATCGGCAATGGGTTAACACTATTATACCTCAATTTCACATGATGTTGGACTCAATGAGGCCTTAGATGGTTAAACGTACCAGAATGCTCTAGCTCTCATATGTATGACGGAACACAGCAATGCTGTTATGGCGGCAGATTGACATTGCAAGTGTTAACTAGCCAAGCGGGTTCGATAAAAACCTAACACCATCAAAACTCAAGTAAGGTGGGTATCGAACCTGGAACTCCGTGTTGGAAGGCAAGCGATGCCATAACCATAGATACTATACGCCACGCATGCAGTTGATAAACCAATGTATAATAATATATATTTTTAATGAAAAAAAAATTTAATACTAGGAATAAAAATAGGAATTGAATATTTAACTACATTAAGTAAAGTCATAAAGATTTCCAATACTTACTACACGGTTGTTAACCAACCATGAAATTGAATTTATAAATATTAGAATCGCTCGCGTCGCGCAAATTGGAGCGACAGATTTTGTAATTCTGTTAATACTTAGCGAGAATCAAAGTCGCTGTTATGATAAACGGAATAACGAAATAACGCTTTTTCGTGTAAGACATGTCTACTAAAAATACTTAGGTCATTTAAAATTTAAGTCTAAGGTTCACATGTATATGCTTAATTATATTGATAAGCTACTTTGACGTTTAAATTCTTAATAACTTTCTATTTATGCCTCTACAATTTCAAAATATAAGTCAATTAAAAAATGCTATTGAACACAGTACAATTGATAAAGTTTTGTAGCATTCAAACTTCAAAGTAGCTTATACATATGACATAGGTAGGGCTACTTCGATGTTTAAATTCTTTATCACATTTTTTGAATTTCATATAAGCTAATTAAAAGATGAGAACCTTAGTAGAGATTTCACATTTAAACCGTTTGAAGTGTATGACTATAGCGAAATTTGCGCAATTGTGACGTCAGCGACCCGAGACCACAAAGCCAGCAACTATTTGGCACAAAAATAACCCTTACCATGCAGCAAGGAAATGTTAAGTTTGCTCGGTACTCTGCCAGTTGACAATGCGATGGAGAGAGGAGGGGGTGTTCTTTAAGTAATTTTTAATATTGTAATAGTTTCAGTGATTATACATACAATAAAAAAATATTATAACTATCGTCAAAAGGTAACTTATTTATTTAATTAAATGCGTTTATTGGAAACTTCATTTATTTATGAATTGATATAAAACTTCTGTAACACATGAAGTAAATATATAAAGTGACAGTATGTAGATTATCATGTCAAATGAGAGAACATACAGCGACTCAAGGGTAACTCAATCCCGCTTAATATAACAAAGGGTTGATCGTTTGCTTAATCCTCAGCTGCTTTCTCCTTAAGTCAACTCGCGCTACTTACATTGATGTATAATATGTCTAAACTGTGGACGGTGCTTATTTAAGTAAACTTATAGTTGAGGGGAGAATATCTTTAAACGTTGAAACAGATTTATTACAAAACAATTGTAACGTAAAAATATATACCTAAAAAAAACACAACAAAACAACTTTACAATTAATCGAATATATATGTAGGCAACCTTAATGTAGTCCAGACTACCTTGTCCTTCCCTATGCAAAGTTACAATAATAATACTTATTATAAACTCATTAATTAAAATTAAAGAAAGTATAAAAAGAGAAAAGATTCAGCATAAAATAACTACAAATAATGCATAAAAATTATATGCGAAAAATTTCTAACATTTCTTAGCATTCTTGATCATTCTACTGGCCAAGACGCTATCCATGTGAATGCGAAATGATGATCAAATAATGCGGTTGTCAGGGGTAACAAAGTGGCGGGTCGGTGAGCGCAGCACTGACTAATGTACGGTACCGGTTACGTCTAATGCGAACCCTCGCGTCCATACTAAATCGCAGGCTTTGTTCCAACAACAGTTCATCGCTCATAAAACACGCGGAATCTAATATGCATATTAAATTTGATGTCAAAATAAACTATTATGAATACTAAAATGCAGGCTCTGTTGGTCTCTGTAAAGTATACTTAAAAATATTTATTTATCTAACTTTTAGTTCGGAATAATTTCTAAAACGGCTACATCTATTTCGATGTAACATGTAGAAGCTATTGATCATAAAACTGAGAGCAAATTAAATTATCACATAATCAAATGTACCTATACGCAAGAAATACTTTAATTTTCCTCTGCCATCGAAACTTACATTAAAAATCTATATAGGTCAAACTAGTATTCCATATAAAAATTTGTGTAAAAATAACGTTTATGCTATACAAACATGAAAGTGTCGATCTTTTTTAATAATTATAATTACAGATACTGTACTGTGTTTATGGGTTACAAAGGCATATCCATTTTCGCCTTCATAATAAAATAACCAAGGATATAGGTGATCTTTGTACTGGCTAATCACCTTTTCATTTAATACTGATTTCACTCTTATTTAACTGATGTGAACAATACTTTTACGATTTTCATGGAAATTTAAACAAAAATATTAACTTTATTAAGCTAATATTTGCAAAGGCAATACCCAATGTAATACCCAAACGTTTTAACAAATAGCATTCGCGAACGATATGTTAAATAAATATTGCTAAACCAAATTTTAATGTAAAAGAATAAATACCTCAATTAACACAGCGAGCACGTTCTATAAATTCTAATAAAGTTAATTAAGCCGTAGGACAGTATTATCTCCGCCGAATTGTACCTTTTCAAATTAAAAAAAAAAACTCCGCCCCCACGCTTTGCGCTTCCATTCTGTCAACAAAAGGAGAGATAAGGCTGCCTACGTGACATTTAGAGCGAAGCTGAAATTATTAAAAAAAAACTTTGTAATGAACTGAAAAACAAAATTTAAACAAAGCTGCTGTTTTAAGGGGCTTATTATCATTTAGTATCCTATTGAACACATAGGAGTTTATTTAGTTACCTGAGGACATGATTATTTCCATTATTTTATTCTTTCATTTTATAAAAAAAACGCCCAAACGTTTGTACAATTCTCTATAATAAAAAATCGATTGTGTGACTTATCGTAATACCTTTTATATACTACATTTTATATATTACATTATATATACTATAAACTGTTGAAAAATGAATATTTTTCATAGAACGTAGTATTTTAACACTTTACCGACCGGCCGTCGATTATTCGACGTTTGCTCCTCAGAGCTTACCGACTTATGATCATTCTGTTAGATTCGGTTAGGTTAGATTGACAAGTAGTAAAAATAAACTAAGCAGAACAGGTTTCGCTTGTAAATACTAAAGTGCATACAGTTGTAATAGATCAAATAAATATTGTTTCGCAGTAATATTATTAAAATAAGACATTTTATTAAATTTTGTAAGCCGAAACCAAGCCGGTGTCTCAGACGATATGCGTCTGAGCGGCCGATCACAAGGGCATAGATTCTCGAAACGGTGCCGGTCGGTAAAGTGTTAATAAAGACATATACGTCTTCGAAAACACTTAATAGGTTAAACAATAAACACTAGTCAAGAAAGATGTGATTTATTAAACCAGCGAAAAAGAAAATATTTACAATTCCAAGCGTATCCTTATTGTGCTTTTTAAAATTTTTCAATGGTATTTTTGATAGACCGACGACGTATCTAGCTTGTTGCAGAGTGCTCAGACTATATTGATGTCTGTTTTTTAAAAGTATAAAGTTGATAGCATAATAATGTGAAAAAAAAATATATACCTAAGGTTAGGATAATAGGAATTACGTTTCTCCACCGTCAGTTTGTTTCGAAATTATATTCTTTATAGATTCATTTAAAACCTTTTAAGTTCGCGTCTCGTTTATAATACTCTTCCCGTTATTATCTTCTAAGTAATTAACGTATATGTGATGTGTATCTGTGTAAATTGAAATTTCATTTTCTACATCTCACTGCCCCGTTTGGGGGTAATTCAATCTGACGCTTGTAAGGTTTCGTACGAAATAAAATACAATCTCGAGCGCCTCGCCTTCTTTTTCACTGATATTTGCTCGTTGGCGTCTGCGCGAGAGAGAAGCGGGGTCGAATAAATTAGATGAGGAGGAAGCGTTGGAGGGGAAACTTAATCCACCATTAATGATAACCACCACACCTGCGCGTAATTCGTGTCGGAAAATATTGCTCATGAGGTTGAAGTGGTGCGTAGGGGACGTATTTTAATTTCAATTTCAGACGAGCAAGAGGTATAAAAACACAAAAGTTAACTGAAAAAATATTTGATCTTGTTTGTTTTGGATACAATTAATAATATTATAGCAAGTAGCACGCTTCGATGGGTGAATAATTGAGTTATGTCCATGGAGTTCCATAATATATTGCATAATATACCACAAAATGCTATATATTCTGCATCGAAAGAACCTTGATGTGACCCGGGAATCGAACCAAATAACTCCGTGTAGCGAGGCAAGCGATAAGCCGCTGTGCTCCGTAAGCAGTTAACAACAATCGTGTTAATGTAGCTAGTATATCGATGACAAAGCCGCACCTGACTCTGGGTGTCTGATGTACTAACCACATCAATGGTCTCACTTTACCCCTTGTTTTAAAAATAGATCGACGCGACCTCCGAGATTACGTCCGACACAGATGAGTCACGTTACAAAGTTGCTAATTGTGGAAATAGTTAATGTATGTGTTACTTTTATTAATAAAATATTGGATTACCGAATTTTTTTTTTTGCGCTATTTCATATTGCACAGATTTCTAAAATATGTTTATGCTAATAATAAAATCCCCATAAATTCGTGTCAACTTATTAGTTATACTAACATATCTTGCGCGATTGCATTGTGCATTGCTTGGTTTTCAGCTCGATATTTTTAATTAACAATTCACATTACCTTTAAAATCCGTATCGTCCTTACGACTTTTTAACATTTACAACTTTGTAGTAGTCCTCAAAGTTATAATGTAAAAATAATTAACAACAATTATTCCAAAATGTAAGTTCATACAATTTGCACATATCAAACTCATACTGTGGTTATAAACAGACGATCGACCAATGCAGCATGTTTATTAGCAATACTTATGCATACGAGTATGCTGAAATCGGTCTTATTAAAAAAAAAACATATCAAGGGAGTTATTATAAATTACGAGAATAATGTTGAAAAGGTAGGAACTTAAGATATTAATTTTAAATAAACTGCGGCTGCCCTATCTCAAACAGACAACTCAATATTAATAAACCATATACTAAATGTACATAGAAATTAATACATACAAAATAAAATAACAGTGATTTAAAAAGAAAATTGTAGAGGATTAAAAATCCCACAAGCGTTATACTTAAGCTTAAGTAAAACGGTATATCCCTTTAATTAAGAAACAGAGACGGGGCTTTAGTTAAGACAACACAACATCAAAGTTTCACTTTTTGCATTAAAATTTTTAAGCTCCAAACACAAAGCCAACAAGAGCCTCGAAACAGCAAACGCGGAAGCGGCGGGAATACGTGCCGAATGTTTGCACTCTTCTTTTGTGAATCGTTCCCGAATTAAGGTGACTGTTTACTTTAAATTTCAAGTAAGTGCTTTACAATTGAATTTAAACGTTGGATTTACTTTTGCGTCCTTTTTATGTTTCCGTATCCAAAGGGAGACGATCGGATCCTATTACTAGAACTTTGCTATCTGTCTATCCGACTGTCAGCGGGCTCTATCACTTAAACTGTAATAGGTATAGGATTAGAATTTTCACAGATTATGTATATTCATTTACACTACGGTAAAAAAATATAAAAATAAAAAGATACTCACAAGAAACGTAATTTTATAAGCGTTTATGGTACAGAACCTTTCGCGGTGCGAGTCCGACACGAACTTGGCGATTTATTATATGATGATAAAGAGGGATGTTCGTAATCAGACCACGCATAACTTACAACCTAATTCGATTGTGATTATTATACCTTTTCAAGTGAGATTACATACAACGTTAACCTCGTATAATTTAAAAAATATTCGACTGTAGGCGAAAAGAAAATACATACAACTTGCTTATTATTTTAAGTTTAATCTTTTTTCTTGTTTATGATTTCTTGTTTTAGATTACTTGACATAAACAGTTAAGTAAAGCAAGAAGTTCATCTGGTAAGTGATACATTAACCCAATATACATCAATATGGCGCTAATCTAAATGTCATCATAACAATATATTGCGCACGCCACGTTTAGAGTAAAGATACATCTTATTAGGCCAGTAATTTCCAAATAATTACATATAATTATTTATAAACCTCATTGTTCATAGCTCAACATAATGCAATGTATTCACTCTGTGATCGATTTTCGATTTGTCGATGTGAGTTAACATAACCTTTCTACCTGATTGACGCAAAAAGAATTTATTATAATTGTTAATGAGTGTGAACAACTCCGTTAATTGCAAGTGAATTTGATTATTAAACTCAATAATAAGTAAATAGGTCATTTGTGTGATCTTAACTACTATGTGTGAAAATAATGTCAAATTGGTAAAATAAAATTCCGATATGAGATCATTTATTATTATCTATGAAGCTGATACTTTTATATGTACTTGTATTGTAACTAAATATTAAAAAAAATATACCTTATTAAAGATTTCTATGATTCGTATTAATGGAAATATATTTCTATATTTTTCTTTCTGGGATCAAGATCATTTTGTTTTCCTTTATTCTAGTAATAATTTGTGAACAGGTTAATAATCGAATATTATTCTAAGAAAGCGTGTGTAATTTGTTCCTCACGCAACACAAGGAACACAAGTATTGAAGAACAAAAATCAAACGTACTTTTTTTGGTCAAATGATTACGTAACATAAAGATAAAGCAAAATCGTGAAAATGAATCGTTGCGTAGAAATCCATCAAGAACTATGTTCTTTTCGGATATATTTATACCAAATACAGCAGTAATTTTTGTGCTTCAACTGTTATAACCATGGCATAATCGTGTATGGTTATAAAGATTATTATATGAATAAATTTCTCTGTATATAGGTACGTTGTTAGTATTTTCACTCGCTCCCACGGCCCACGTTATTTCTTTCTCAACACACCCCGTGATATCAATGCCATTGTATGTAAAAACAAGGTGAAACCGAAACAGATTGCGGCCGATTGATGAATGAACTGGAAAAAATCGGTATACTTTCATTTTTATTTTCAATATTCCAAAGACGTGACTTGATTCTTCATACATAAAACGTTTGCTTCTCTCATATATTTGTAAAAGTACTATTATACAAAACAACCGTGACTTTTTGATTCCATTCATATACAGCTATTGTTGAGCTGAATTAAAACAATCTGGTAGTTCCTACATATAATACATTAATAATATTTTTATTACAACTTAAATATGTTATTATTCTTAGTTAAAATTCTAATTCCCACATATATGATAATGATATGAATAAAAATTAGATCATCAACAACCTGCGACAAAACATTAAATCATTATCTAAAAATGTTTCAAAATAATAAATTAGTATACGAGCAAGTTGTTAACGGGTCATAAAAGCTATCCACCTATCTACAGTCTTTCTATCTGCGAATACGCCGCGCCCTAATCAAATGTAATCCAGTTAAAACTTTTCCAATAAGCTTCCCCCATTGCATTCCGTCATGCTACGACATCGTTAAACCTACGAGTAATTACGTCTGAAAGAAAAAGGTCGCAAATGTAATCCGCGATAATTGATGATGACGACTGAGAGTTGACAACATTCTGTTCGTCTTTAATAAAGTGTTGCTTGTTACTTCCGGTTATATATTTTATACTAAAATCTACGTTATTAACTAATTAAACTCTTCGTTTATGAGCTAAAACTTTTCCTTGATTTCACCTACTGTTAAAAGACAATGAGGCCGAATATGGTGATGCCAGCTCGGTAACAATACTTCTGACTCTTACAAAATGATTGAAAAATGTTTTTTTTTTTGTACTATAAACGCTCTTATAAAGAAAAGTTGGATTTTATTTAATTCATCGATAAGAAGTTTACCGATGAGTAAAATTACGTCTTTCCATGGCAGTAACCTTTTAAGATATTTACACCGGACCTGATTGCCCTGGTCACTTTAAGACATAGATATTAAAGGCTACAATTCTCGACAAACTAAAACACTAGAACTTTTGGACAGTACTAGTAGATGGCAGAAATTATGATGTGTATTTAGATGATTTTGAACAAGTAATACGTGCCACTAATAGACACTCGAAAAATATAAAACTTTAAATATTTATACATCCAATTTTCATAATTGCTTCCACTTTTCATATAGAAACAACAACATTCTTAACTTTACTATTTTCATACTATTATCGTAGTATATTTTAAGAGTATACAACACCACAGAGTTTACTTGTTAACGAATGCCTAAGTTGATCAAAGTAATTTACAAACTTATTATGTTCAACTGTGCTGGTATAATAATCGCGGATCTAATCTAAAGAACGTAACATCCGATGGGTATAATCATTCAAATTATTCCATTCCCCCAGACAACGGAGGCAATGGAACGGAAACTCAAAAATGTAATCCATTTCCACAGTAAGTGGATCATGAGATAAATGCTAGGATATATCTCTTGAGGCCTGTACTTTTACAACTATTTATTAATACGTAAATATTATATCATTGATTATCTCGTGAAAATTTAAAAACATTTTTTTGTTGACATAGGCCATTTCAAATATTTTGACGGGTTTAATGATACAGCACAGGTTTTATTTCATACCCATAATATTATTAAAAAAATGTTAATAAAAATGTACACTGCCGGCCAAAAGTTTGAAACCACCTTGAAAAAATTACAATATTGAATAAAACTCCAATAGTTAATGCTCTACAAATTATTTATTTACCTTATTAAATAGGGAACTTGTTATGTAACATAAAATAATTTAAAAACT
>DWQX01006184.1:0-11744 GCA_018245475.1 Pharmacophagus antenor | reverse complement strand
GAGGTTTTGCTGCTTGATTTAAAGATAATTAAAAGTAAATAAAACCGAGAATTGAGTAAGCAACATATAATATATGACATAAAATAACTACACATAAACTTACAGGATAACTTACTCGATTCGTTTAGTATGTGAGAAATTAAAAAGTGTACGAGATTCTTTTAATCTTACCTGTTTCATTGTAATGAATGAAAAATTTTAACTGCATGCGGGGCGTAGTGGTTTATCGCTTATGAAACGGATGTCTAAGATTCGAGTATGTACATAGTGGAACGTTCTCTCAATGTCAGAGTATTCCAGGTGAGCACACTTCACGCGTCACGTAGCATAATATCGCACCCTGAATTGACACTTGCAAAAGTTGGTTAATCAGCTAAATGTAATGATAATATCTTTTTATGAACATTGAGGAGAGACATTATTTTTTCAACAAGGCGCTAAAATTTTATATTATGACATAACCTGTTCATTTAGTCTAAATCTTGAACGGAAATTTTTTGACTATGTTGGAGTTTTAAATGCTTCTCTTGAAAATATACATTTTAGCGTAATTGTAAGTGTTGCACTGGGATCGCGATGATTTAATTAAAGTAAAGCTCATTGACAGGATGGCTAAGTCTTAAGTGGCAATGGGCAGGGTTTGCTGGAATTACTGACGGCTTTTGGGAGCAGAAGGGTACTACAGTGGCGACCACGTACTGGTGGACGCAGCGTAGGCAGGTCCTGCACAGGGTGGAACGACGATCCGGTAAAGGTCGCGGGAAGCCGCTTAATGCGGGCAGCATGGGACCAATCGGTGTGGAGATCCTATTCTATATCCAGCAGTGGGCGTCTATCAGCTAAAGATGTGAAGCTCATTGATGATAATAAAAATGAATTTCTTTTTTCGTATCATCTTTACATTACACATTGCACGGACGTATTTCTAAAAAAATGTTACCTATTTATTTTTATACCATTATACACACATGAATACGATTTGTGTAAAAATACTTTAAGTGATAACTACTACTAGTAGTGCTTGCTGAATATAATAGTTAAATAAAGTGAAAGATAAAAACATTTTAGAACATTACACCTTCAGCATTAAAACCGCAGTGTTGTATCAACAGCGTGTGTAATGAAATAAGGCCTGAGTAAATATATTACGAACAAAGTTGCCATTAAATAATTCTAAAGGCATTTAAACATATGTAATAAAATTAAATAAAAGGGTCAGAGCCCTGAATACACACGCGCAACGAATGCGGGTCGTAACTTCTTTATTGCCGAAAGTCACGCAAAGAAGGAAACATAGTAGCCCATTAACACTACACACACACTGCACGTTAAAGACCAATGGCGTACAATAATATAGAAGTTACTTTTCATCCTTTGTTGTCGACGATTTACTATCGTTTAGTAAACAAAACATCACTTAACAGTTATTATTACGAAAATGTGTTTTATGACATCAAATTTTTGTTTTTTTTTTTATTATTATTAGATAATAGCGCTAACATTTCTAAAATTCGTATTAAACGTTCAATTTACTAATGTACCTTCCATCGCTTATTATAGCGTAGCGGAAATAAAATAAGTCTCGAAATGGAGTTCGCGCGTAGGAGGAAAGTTTAGGGCGTCCTCCCACCAAATGGACTGAAGATTTTAGTCAAGGCGGCTGGATGAGGAGAGCAGAGGACCGCATACGGTGGAAGGCAATACGAAAGGCATATGTCTGGCAGTGGTCTGACACAGGCTGATAATGACGATGATGGAAATAAAACAGCCTTAAAGAAAAGTCGATTGGCGGTCTCAAACAGAACGCTTTAAGTTCAGAAGGAGTAACAATATTATTTTTTTTGCTTGTAACATTTATATTATATTCAACAGATATGTAACTGAGTGAGATATACTAATTTAATAAATATTATATGATCCATTGAAATAGGTAACTCTTTATTATTCATGTCATTCAGATGTAGCTGGAATAGTCGTCAAAAAGACTAACAACGCAAACTTTACCGAACCCAGGAGCAGCAGCATCAGAACGGTTTCTTTAAGCGAAGTGTACAGGAATCTTCTAAACCAATACGTACAACCATCACGTACTACATCTCTACTTATCATCAGATGTTATCGTATCTGACGCAATTTCATCAAATTAATTAAAAAGAATGAAGAATTACGAGTCAATTTAAAAAACGCCTCTAAGAGATCGCGAATATAAAATAAGTAAAAAACGAATGATAAAAAGACACTATGTAAGTAGTGAAAAGATAAAAATAAACTATGCAACAGTTATATCGACTTCTTAAAAGAAAACTCATTCAAATCGCAATAAAAGGCGAACTGATGAAAATATCGTGTTGAGAGTTGACCTTAAAGAAACAGCAGAGTCGCGAACCGTTTCGACAAAATGTTAGGAACGTACCGGAAATTAATTTTCTAAAATAAACCTATTGGTGATATTGTACAAACACTTATTAATTACTATTAAAAAAACTAATATGAAGATATTTAATATAGAATATTCTGTACGAAATAATTTACGGAATCATTCGCTTAATGTAAAACAATAAAAAAACATTTGCCAATTTACGCTTTGTTTAATAGCAAATATTACGACTAAAATTCAATCTCTACGCGTTTCGCCACTACACGTGGCATCCTCAAGATGTTACGGGCTCGACAACCCGACGTCGAACCTTGGAAACAAAGCAAACATTAGCAAATTATTCATATAAAAAAAATACATATATTTATTTTTTGTTTAATTAATACATGGAGTTCCGAAAACTAACGCGTGAACAAATAAATTATATGATGTAAAACTGCGGTTAGCCCATTGTAGATAAAAATGTTTTTTTTTTTTCATATACTTAGATATTAATATCTATAATTAGATTTAAAATCTTCAAGATAAATAATTTATTGTATGCACTAATCGATGTTTAATATTATTGTAATAAATTTATCTTCTTACAAATTAGGTTTCTCATTTTTCGACGTGATTGTTTTGTTTTATATAAATTATTAAATATTTATTCAAATATTAATTTCAAAATCCATTAGTTCTATGACAATACGTAAGCATATTTTTTTCTAAATGCCTTTATCTCTTTATTATCATATCTATATAACATATGAGTTTACCATCATTTTACTTCATTCAATTACAATAACTCTAACTCAATTTATTGTGATTGTATATCTGTGGAAGGATCTGTACAATCATTTTTAATCGTAATATTTTAATTACTGCCAGTTCGCAACGCGCCCTCGGTTTGAAAAGAACTGACAAAAAACTCTTCTTTCTCTATTCTTTTCTGTGATAGTACTTAAGAAATTCAAAAATACAGAGTGCACCATTCAACAAGGTAATTAATTTCTAAACATGTTCAACTTTTATTTAAACATCCAGGCAATAGTATACTTATTTGCATAAAATGCATTTTACAAAATATTTAAATATTATTAATGGATAAATTAATGGCACAAATATGGCAACACATAAATGCTTTTATAAAATATTAAATTCTTCCCTAATAATCATCGTATCACATTTAACAACACAATGCTTCTGACAGGTCGAACCATGAACTGTCACTGTGAATTTGAAATGAGAATGAATGTATTTGAAGTTTTTCATTCGTTCTTTAGCGTTTATCGCTTATAATTCAGGAATTCCAGGTTAGATTCCGGGGCGATATGAGTAGTAGAGTTTGATAGGGGACAGGATTCTTACGAACCCGTCTGACTTGTTACAACTGTCAATGTCAATCTGCCGCCATTATGGAGTTTACTGTGTTCCAGTAGTCATATATGTGAGGCAACGTAATGTGGGCGTGCACGCCTCGCTATCTACGGCCACATTGTCATAAAACATCACATTAAATCGTGATAAAATGTTATCCTTATGTTTGTCGATGATTTTCGATTACGACACGATAAACGTTTTAATATTCCGCTTCAACGAAAAAGTAGTACTATGTGATAAAATTAAACATTAAAATAAACAAGTGAAGGAACGAGACGCTAACCGTATGAATAAGTGTTCAGACTCATACTACCTCAAAGTATTCGTTAACATAAAGTAATTTCAACACGCTGTCATACTAAATCACTTTGAAATTTCATATATAGTGCTCTATTAAATCCACCACAAGTCTCGAGAGAAATTCTGCAACTAACTTTCTCCTAGACATTTACTTTAATTTGTAAAAGTAATTACGGGCCGCTGGAGGCTGAGCTCTGACGTCACAGCTGGTGCAATTAAATCACAATGGCGTTATACCGGAATGCAATTAACATTTTTCTCTTCAAGTACTCGAGACACGTTTTAGTTTATACTTAGCTATTTATGGCGAATGAATGAATTGTAAAAGCATAGCTTACTATATTGTATCAATGATGTTTGGCCAATGGATGGCGCAGTGGATATGCGTTATTATAATGTGGAGATCCCGAGCTGGATTTCCGGTCGACAGGAATAGTAGGGTGAATGGTGTTAGGGTTTTTCAAACCCGCCTTGCTAGCTACCACCCTCAATTTCAATCTGCCGCGAAAACAGCATTGCTGTGTTTCAGTAGCTATACACGCAAAAGCCAGATGTATTCTGGGCGAACACGTTTCACCATCGACGGCCTTATTTTAATTTAACATCAAGTGAAATCGAGGCAATATGTTAGCCCATAACCGATAAAAAAAGATAAGACTATTTTTGTCGCTTTCTACGACAAGCATGGGTTACCATAGTCTTGATTCTTAATAGCCCTAGACCAGAAGACATTCTCTCGGAGAACCCTTAGTTTAGCTGTGAACTGAAGCAAGCTAACAATAATTATGATACATGAATTAAAGTATAGAAATTTAACAGAAATTATATATTATAAATTTTATTTTGTTTAGAGGATAGTCAAAAGAACGAGTTGTTCATATGATTAGAGATATCAGAGGACAGGTCTAAAAGCCTATTTATTTGGAGACCCCCAAGTAGTATCAGTCTGCAATGACCTCAACGATCCAACCGAAGCATGTAACAGATACCAATAATAATGCTCTTATCTGTATGACTCTCCTTAGTACATATAACCGTGAACTGTTTTCTGTATTGATGTGAAGTTTAAGGATACAATATATCTTCATTGTTTAATATCTCATTATCAATAATTAAGCCTTATAACGTGCATTATCTTGAATGTTTGTGTTATTAGTTAAAACATTTCTACATATTGTAAAGCGTATCATAAAGCGTGTGTCGCATTCTTGTCATGAGTAAGGATGTTCTCATGAGCCTGTACTATTGACACGTCTAAAATTTCATCGGAAAGCAAGCGCGTTGTGCAGATTGTTGGAACGTGATGTTGGCATGCGGTGAGGTAGAGTCGTGGTTTGTTTACCGCCGTGGACACAAGTGTCCTAGGTATCTAATAATTTATTATCGTTTTGTTATATTTAGTTGATCAGAATTCCTTTTTTGACACTTGCTTTTTTTAATATCAAAATTGTGCATTTGTGAAGATGTGGTTATGCGTAATTACATTATATTAATTTTTATTATAATATCTTTTTTCTCTTTTAGCACCGCAATTCAGATTTTATTTACTTACAAATAAAGCATAATGATAAACACGATTTAGTTCGTTGTTTTGATAACCTATTCATAAAATTATGCCGCTCGCTTCGCTGGGTATAAAGTAATAACTCGCAATTGATCTCTTCGGAATTTCTTTTATTTTAATGAAAATAAAAGAAATTCCAAAAAATAGCAATTAAGCAGACAATCTTTTGGTAAAACTGAGGTATTTCTCACGAAGCTATTTACAATTTAGTTGTCAATTTTTGGGTTTCAGTTATTTGCGAGAAACTTTTATTTTTTAATTTATTAGTGGCCTATTTTAATCCTCGCATTATAATTTTCTAGCAACTTTCTGTTACAGTACTTTTGATATAGATTCAGCCCTACCCGAAACTAACAGATAGATAGCCAACGACTTTTATTTGCCCTTTCGACATTACTAACATGTAAATTAACAGAAATTGTTATTCCGATACTACAAACGGAAATTTGAATTTTATTTATACGTATAGATATTTCGTATCACTTAGACACCGTCTGATTATTTTATCTCATTACTCGGAATGCCGCAGCGTGTAACGACCGATAAAAATGTCTACAGCAATATTTGAGAAAAAAGCCCCACATTAATTTACAATAATGATTATATATAATCACACAGTACCTTGAGTAATCTGCGTATAGAATATTTACTATAGTTGAACTGCCTTCGTGTCAAAGCTCCTATCCTCTCACCTTTGAATCGGAGGTTTCTTCTTCAATTCCGGATTTACATAAGCTGTTTACTTTATTAGTAATTTTTATATTTTCACCAGAAAAACTAACAATTATTAATCTATATTTTTAACAGTATTGCTGTAACACATGAGAGCCAGATTACTCAAGTCGTCATGATTTCTATTTTACCAATCGTGTTAATAACGTTAAATAGCTGTAGCTGGTTTTGGACGTGTACTATTTCTCCAGTAATTTAAAGACAATTCGGAAATGTGGCCGTCATATGGCGTAAACATGACCTCTGGTTAATTGAGTGAGTTTTAATGGTGAAGACAACGTGTAAATAAAGTGGACGTCCTCTCAAGCAGATAGAGCGACCATCTGGGCATGAT
Organism: Pharmacophagus antenor; assembly: GCA_018245475.1. Classification (NCBI taxonomy): domain Eukaryota; kingdom Metazoa; phylum Arthropoda; class Insecta; order Lepidoptera; family Papilionidae; genus Pharmacophagus; species Pharmacophagus antenor. The sequence goes on along the minus strand of DWQX01006184.1, from coordinate 5,075 downwards.
ATCTCGCAACGACTGAACTTCGTCGCCGTTCCTTTTGATATATCCATGTCCAGGCTGTACTGTAACGAGGTCGTAATAATGATGATGATTACGTGACGTAACGCGGTATTTTTTTTTTTATTTAATTTAAAGATTAATTCCCAACCAGTATGTATATATTCTAAACGAATAAAAGTTTTGTTGAATTATAAACACCCCCTTTCCCCCCATTTAGGGAAAGAATTTCAAAAAACTGATTTACCAAGTACACGTCACAAATATCACAACCCCTGAATTTCACGTCTCTAGGAGCAACGGTTTAGGCTGTGCAGTGACAAGTAGTATAGGTAAGTTAATCAGTGAATCAATCAGAATTTTGAATTTAATAGATATAAATAATAATATCTAATCGATTACCACTACGGCCATGTACTAAAGACCTCATTAGAAACTTACTGTACATGTCTGTTATTTATTGCTCTTTTCAATCTACATGTGTATTTGTTTGAACAAAACATATTGCAAAAGATAGTAAACAAAACGTATCGGCACACGATCGTCGTCATTATCACATGACATAACAACTTAAGACACAAATGCAAAACAAAACATTGAGACAATTAAAGCTAACGAGTTATAGGAAACTTAATAGTGAAACATCTCAGTCGCCATTTGGGTGAAAAACAAATCGTCAATAAGAGGAAAAAATAATTTATCCGATCGGCCGTTTCATAAAAACATGTCAGAGGTGATATGTTGAACAAAGTACATTGTTAGGTGAATGAAGAAATATAGAATAAAAATTCAAGAGGACAGTATTCGTGTCGAAGTGAAAACGTCGTCTTGTTAAGTGTTAAAAAGTATTATCTAAACAATTCAAACGATTATTATTAATTTATAGTTAGTAGTTACTATCTATCTATAGTTAGTAGTACTATAACGTTTTGATTATCTTGATAAATATATTAAAAAAATTGTTTAAATATTTTAATTTTAAAGAAAAATAATTCTATATTCTTTTAATCATTCAACAGTGAATACCACTAAATCCACAGTAATGAGAGATTTTATATACATTTATTTCGCGTCTTTATCTACTCTTTTTACTTCTTCTTTTTTCTCCTTCAAGTGAAAAAGCAACATATATTTTCATTTTCTCTGTATGAAAACATTTTTATACAGTTTCATAAACTTTATTACAATCGACGTAAACTTCAGCCCTGGCATGAAGTTATAAATCCCTAGGGATCTACAAATTTGGCAGTGGTTACAAATTTAAATCTCACAAATTGATAAGCCGCCAAAAACAGATTTAGAAGTTGATAAATTTTCAAAAACAGAATATTAGATAAACAGATGGCATTATCCAAAACAGTATAACTTAAGGCACTCCAAGTTATTTCATTGACATAATTACTGACAACTTAGAGAATGGATTACAGGGATCCGGGTCTTTAATGTTATTCTGCGAATTCTAGGGCCTGTAGAATATAATAAAATAAAATAAAATATTAATTACTATAAGTACACTTAGGTAAACAGAACACGTAAAGAATCATTCTTCTATCAGTACAACAATACCAGAACGTATTTGTGAAATGTAAAATATTCTTTTATCTAAATATTTTATGAGTGTGCTACAATTCCGCCTTTCGGAACTTCTTAGCATTTATTTCTACATTGCTAGCTATCATAGGCTTCATAATGTTTACTATGAGGCCGTAAACGGTAGCAAGTTCGCCCAGAATACTTTGGGCGACACATGTTTGACTCTGAAACAAGGCAAAATTATAGCGGTGGATTCACAACTTCCGGCTGGTGATGAGCTAGGGAAGATTATAAAAAGTCTTACCACCATTTGGACTATCACTTTGGCCTATCGAATCAGAGACTTCCGAGTTACAAAAGAAACTTTCTGGGCTAAGAAGTTGACCACTGCTTCTAACATCAGAAATTGAACAGAATAGTCTTGTATTTAGAATTTTTTTATCGATTATGGGATAACATTTGACCTCGATTTCACCTCATGTTAAGTGAAAAAGAGACGAGAAACAGGGTGTTCTCTTAGAAAACTGCTGACTCTTACATGTAAGTGACATTGAAGTGATAGCTAGCCAGACCGGTTCGAAAAACCTTACCATCACCCAGACTCCACTACACCTTGGGCCCGGGATCAAACCCGAGACTTCTGCGTTATTAAAAACAAAGGGGTAAACCACAACACCACGGAGTCAGTCAAACATCAGGAAAGACAGCACCGTTTTTATGTTATAAATAAAACGGACGGCACTATGCTACAGTTTGCGTATATACCAATGAAACAAAATACCATCGCATACCACCATACGTAATTCAAACTTTCATCTACCAAACGGAGCGTAAGAAAGAAATATTACCTGTCTCTGGATGTACAATCCACGACCACTTACAACGTGAGACATTGCATATCATTTATATGCGCGAGTGTACATTTGAATAAACAGCACTAACGCTGTGAGTAATTTATTACTTAAGCATACGCGACGTCCCATGGTCTATTGCGCAATTTTTTTTTTATTTAAAAAAGCCATGGAGTCGCCGATTGAATGGTTCGGCTAGTGTATAGAGGTTTCACACTTCAGTGCTATAACAGGACAGATTGATAACCTGTAAAGGTAGACAAATTGTTCACAAACCATAGTTCAACTCATTTCGTTGATTTAGGATAATTTATGGATGTACTACTTGGAACAACTATTTTTAGATCTGTAGTAAATCTACCGATACTACAATAAGTGCTTATCTAACGTTAAAATGGATTAAAAGAACATATGTTGTTCGATATTTCAATTATATATTCAAACCCATTACAAAATTATTTGGTTAAAACACCATCTGAAATTAAATTCTTAGTTAATGAAACCAATATTCAATATTATTATAGTAAAATAACCTTTTCTTTTCTATTTTTGGATTTAAATAAGAATATTTTTTTATATCTATGTATCATTAAATATTATTTGAATATAATATCAACCTGTCATTCACCGTTTTGTTTACAAACTAACTTCAAATCTAATCTATGCTATATTACAAAGTATTATAACGTAACACTTAGGTACATACAATTTTAAAATGTGTTTTATTTGCACTGAAAATATTTTGTGTTAAAATATTGTATAGTTATAAGTAGTTTTCATAATTTTAATAGATAGGTTGTAGTTTGACGAAATGAAACACTTAAATATTTTACATCGTGTAATAAATTAATCTATATTATAAATAAAATATTTAATAAAAAAAAATCACACTCCACACTAAGCAACTATTGTATAAATAAAAATTATCACAGCAGAAACATAGTTTTCGTATATATATACATGTATATATATCTGTATCTATTTACGTGTATCTATCGCGAACTCTCATTGACATCTCGCCGCTGTCGATTTTATCGGGGCCCTCGTTTTTACCGAAGAACGTCAACTTGGACGTCTTGAGTAGTCCGTTTCTACCCTCGGCCGACTTCCTCCAGTACACCGTCTGAACAGCATGCCTGCCAGCGATGTAGCGAGTGGCGGTACCAATCAGCTGCCTCTTGTCCATTCTCAAATTTATTCCTTTTCAAATGAAGAGCCGCGATGAAAAAAGAATTACAGTATTCTTTCTGTAGTCATTTAACAGATTTAATAAAATATATATAATGACGTTCCTTTTTCAAAACCTTTAGCACACTGGTTGATTGTAATCGACGAGGAGTATCAGAGGTATGATACATGTCACCCGCGACCGCTTTATATATAGCTGTGGGCGCGTGGAGAAATATTAATAATGACATGTAAACACATATCCTACGTGTATTATATGTCATCAGTTGTTTGTTGACATATTATATGTTCGTTTGCGCATTAATAGAGCGCGTGCCATTATGATGCAGTGGTAAATTTGCGTCATTTTTTTTTTATTAACTTCAATATATTCATTTAATCGCGGTTGTCTGTTTGTCTTAAAGACGTATGTTTGTATAGACAGAGTATATATGTATTGCGTAAGTAATACCATAACGGTAAGAATAGAATAAATATTTTCTTTGTTATCGATTTAAAATACATGATTTTCGTTCGCATATAACTTGTAATTATATTAGTATATAGTTACTAACTATCTCGACTCGACAATAATAAAGATAAAAATAGCCGTCTCATTTGGTTAGTATTACGAAGGCTGTCCCTGACGAACTTCCGTTCTATAGAGAATTGAAATTTTCAATATCGACTCTAAAAACCGTTTAGTTTTTTTGCTATTATATTATTTTCTATTTAAGATTTCTCCGTAATTTAATTATTATACGAAATTTAATTTTGTATTCCACGTACAGGAACTAATTAATGATTAATTGATTATTTCGATTGTAAGGTACATCCTAAATAGCTGCAAAAATTTATAAAGGGTTTGCGAGACTATTGTATTGTGCGCAAGCATTCTCGTAAATACTATACGGGTAGGTTATAACCGACAAGAGTTCAACGTAACAACTTCGTTTTGAATACCAGCAATAAATAAAGTAATTCGTGCAACAAAAATTAAGAAACAATCCCTTGACACGGACAAAGCAGGCGCTTCGTAATTATATAAATATCTTTGATCGCTAATAAAGCATGGGAGACAAAAAAAACTGTTATCGTTATTTATTTTTCTTTTTTATTTTCTCCATTCTCAAGGGTTTTTCTTTAGCACGCGGGCCTAGAGTGTTAAAGAGCAATTTTCGCTATTGGAAACCGGTGTTTTCGACGGATATGGTTGCAGATGTTAAAAACTTCCCGGTGATGCAGCATGCGTTTAGAACTGTAGCTTTTTGGAGGAAGTTAATAATATTAGTAGGTATTTGCGAAGTGTTTAGGCTATTGCTAAGAGTTTTAGGAACTATCCCCGTTGTGAAAATTACTATAGGAATAATATGAACCGTATCTGTCCGCCACTAGCCTATAAGTTCTACGGCTATTTTGTTAGTTTTTCGCCAATTGTGAATTGAATGTTGTATTTTTGGTATTGCTATATCGATGATAAGTATAGATTTTTTGTTTTCATCAAAGAATGTTTATTATTAATAATTATTA
>DWQX01006183.1:0-11746 GCA_018245475.1 Pharmacophagus antenor | reverse complement strand
ATCCGGCATAGCCTCACGGATCCCAGCGGCACGCAAGCCCCTCCACCACGGCAAGGTGGCGACACGTCGGAGGGGTTTAAATAAAACACCTAAGATAACACAGACTGTTTAATACGTAATGGCTGTCTGCTTTTGACTAACAATATATGTGCCGGTAGCCAAACATTGTATTTCTACCTACTACAGCGTGCTTGGTTTCCGATAAGCATATCCTTTCATCTACTCCATTTATTTGGATGGAATCTGTTATTTTATTTTGCGAGTGTACAATTGGCACATAGCCATAACTACCCTACTTTTTGTAAAGGTATATTATTTTATATTTTTGGCTAAAAATAACTGCAGTGTAGCTTTGTCGTAGGTAAATTGTTAAATATTGCAGAGCCTAAGCAAAAATTTAACGATTTTTTTTTACAGGATGAACGTGGGCGGCTGATGAGACGGACAATTGTCCGCTACGTCTGCCTCTGCCTGACTATGGTGCTGACTATGATCTCACCTCGTGTGAAAAAACGATTTCCGACTTTAGAAAATTTGGTGGAAGCCGGTCTTCTACTAGATAATGAGAAAAAGATACTCGATAACCTTAATTCAAAATTTCCGAAGCCTTCTAAACATTGGTAAAATTAATTGATAATTTAACTTAAGTTATTTGTTGTAAATAAATATTTTCATCGTCATCGTAATTGTCGACAAGGTGTAGATTTTCTATATGCATGTTTTTTATGTATGACCACACAAACCTTACTTTTCACAGATTTGTCAAATTTGGATGAATATGTTATGTTGGACAGAATATATCTCGAAGTATCTCTTATATATTTATAAATTTTTGTACTTATATATTTGGAAAAAATTTCAACTCAAGGATTCAACAGGAATGATTGATTATTCCTATGTTTAAATTCTTATTAAAAACTGTACATTAATCCGTGTTTTAGTTGAATAATTTTATTGTGACCAAGTATTATTTCAATATACATTAGTATAGTTTTAAATCGAATATAAAGTTTTGTAGTACATTTTTCTTACGTAATTAATAAGTATTATATTTTAAAAAAATCATAATTGGTAGGTAATTATGAATATTTACCTTTTTATGAAGACATGTTCTTGCATTACCATTCCTTAATTTACATATTGTTTAAATAATCTTGATGGACACTTTGTTTAGATTACGATTAAAATTTATTATTGTCTCATAGTTGTATATGTGTTTTTAGGTTACCCATTGTATGGGCGACGAGTATAGTGACAAGAGCCCGAAAAGAGGGAAGGATAAGAGATGATTTCGCTGTTAAAACTATAATAGATGAGCTAAATAAGTTCAGAGGACAAGCGGGATTGCTACTTAGTTACGACACCATTAGTGTACCTTTAGTATATACACAGGTGTGGCAATTTGAGTAATACAATATAATAAAATTTATTAAATTCTAAGATCGTCTGTTTTATGGATATATATATATATATCAAAATGGCTAAAAATAATTGACTAAATAATTAAAAAACTGCAACTAGTACTCAATAACTGGTACGTAGTGGCTATTTTCTGTGTGCAATGCTCCTCTTCAGTGGGTTTATCTCTCCGATAAATACGGGTACAAGCCCCCGAAGACCGCAGCTGTCACAATTTTACCCCAATAGCTTCATCCGATTCCTAAATTCCCACAAAACTTCCTTAAATCTCCATCCATCTAATTCCATAGTCGCCAACCCGCATAACCAGCGTGGCGACTCAAGGGCATAAACTTCCTAATGAATAAGACAAATAAATTTCGACCCCTCGTACTCGGCAACGCCGCTATTCCTGGCCAAGATGGTGGTCAGGGTAACGGCGGAGCAAGAGAAGCTAAGAATCTCCGGTCGGTAGGCCACCACCACAAACAGACCATTGGCACATTTAACATCCAGACGCTGAGGAAAAATGAGGATTTACAAGAATCGGAAGTAAAATTGAGGTATATTAAATAGCAGATTCTGGGGTTATGGGAAATCCGAAAATAAGAACAATACCGTAATTCTTCAATCAGGAAACCTCTTCTGTTACCGCGAAAGAAACCGGCTCTCCCAAGAAGGTGCCGGGTTTCTTGTTCATAAAGCTCTCATCAACAACATTGTGGAGATCTCCAGTTTGTCTATGAGGGTGGCACACCTTGTACTCGAATTAACCAAAAGATAGCGCTCTGAATGTCATTCAAGTGTATGCCTCAACGAAGACGCACACGGATGAAGAGGTCGAGGCCATGTATGAAGCCATATCGACGGCCATTCATACCACCACCAAAATCCACTTCACGGTTGTTGTTGGAGACTTCAATGCCAAGGTAAGGGTACAAGAAGGCGATGAATCGGTAATCGGACGGTATGTTTTTAGGTCGAGAAATCACAAGGAACAAATACTGATCTTCCTGAACATGTAGAGCTTCTATTTAATGAACTCGTTTTTCAAATGAAAACCCCAGCGAAAAATAACCTGGGAAAGCCCTGAGAAAGTGACGAGGAACGAGATTAACTTCATCATCACAGACAAGAATAGTATATTTAAGGATGTCTCGGTGGTCAACAGATTCAGTACCGGTAGCGACCACGGACTAATACGTGCCATCTTAAATATCTATCACAAGCTTGCAATGATCCGTAAGTTACGACCAAATTTGGGTCCGACTTACCCCCAAATCATGCATGTTTCAGATAAGTTCAATTGGAACTTCAAAACCATTATATTTCCTGGAAACTACTGCAGATATGGACGAGACTTCGGAGCGCTTGACGGCAGCACTACGCGAAGTAGGCAGTAAACAATTTGGGACTCGCCGTAAAGTTTCTGAGACTAAACTTACATCTGAAATCCTTGCCATCATGAGACGACGACAAAAAGTGTCGTTGTCCGCAAGACCTATAGAATACGCAGCCCTAAATAAAAAAAGACAGGCGGCTAATAAGACGGGATTGAAATGCATTATGCATTAAAGTTGCCATAAAACGTAACAAAGGCTTAAAAGTCTACTAATTCTTTCAGAATATCTTACCTGTCGAGGTTCCGACAGCACAACGGACGCGTTGTTTCTTCGAATTCAGAGATCTGTGTTGAAGTGGATAGCTTTTATAGAAAAGTTTACACCGCTCATGCACTTTCTCCCACACCTACCGAACGCACCAGTGATAGCCGAGCTCCGCTACCACATATTTACACAGGACATATCCCTATTATCAATAAAGGAGATATTAGGATATAAGCCCTTGAACAACTGAAAAATGGTAGAGCTCCTGGTGAGGATGGTATTACAACAGAACTGCTGAAAGCCGGAGGAACTCCAGTTGGTAATTACTACAGCATCAGTTTAATATCGTCCTACACAACGGAAGCACACAGTTGATATGAACCAGTAGTGTGGTTATCTCGTTCTTTAAGAAGGGTCTGCCATATTTATAAGGTATTGTCAAGAGTTATCACAAATCGTCTCTCCTGAAGGCTTGATGACTAATAGTCTCCGGAACAAGCTGAGATTTGTTAAGGTTACACTACTGTGAACCAAATCCGTACCCTGCGGCGAATTGTACAAAAATCCACTGAGTATAATTTGGCTTTCTTTGTGGCCTTCGTGGACTACGAATAGCCATTCGATTCCATTGAAACCTGCTCTGTTCTTGAATCAGCGAGCAATACAGCGATCTGGCTTTATCACAGCTATATTCAAATGCTGAAATGCCTATATGACGCCGCGATGATGACAATTCGCATACAGGACCAGCAATGTAAGTCGATCCAGCTGCAAAGAGGGGTTGTCATATACCCGAAACTGTTTATGTCTGCACTGGAAGACGTGCTTAAAACGCTGGACTGGAAGAAGCGAAGCATCAACGTCAATGATGAATACATTTCACACATTCGGTTCGCGGATGATGTAGTCATAATGGCTGAATCGCTGGAGGATCTCAACCGAATGCTCAACGATCTCAACGCTGCCTCTCGATTCATGGGGCTGCGGATGAACTTATACAAGATGAAAGTCATGTCTAACGACCTCTTTGTTCCCCACCCGGTGACCATTGAGGATGCAGTAATTGAAGTGGTTAAAGACTATGTCTACCTTGGAGAGGTCTTACTACTTGGCCGTGGTAACTCCAATAAAGAGATTGATAGACGCATTCGTTTGGGCAAGGTAGCATTTGGAAAACTCCGGCACATCCAAACCCCACAAATTCCTCAATGTCTGAAGACTAAAGTCATCAACCAGTGCCTCCTCTCTGCGATTACCTACGGAGCGGAAACTTGGACCGCTGGGCTAATTCACCGACTTAAGGTCACTAAACGTATGGTGGAAAGAGCTATGCTCGGTATTTCTCTAAGGGATAAGATCCGAAACGAAAAAATTGGACGGAGAACAAAAGTGGTCGACATAACTCTTAAAATCAGCAAGCTGAAGTGGCAGTGGGCCGGCCACATCTGGTGAGTCACCGATGGCAGATGGAGGTGGAAAGTCTTGGAGTGGAGGCCTCGCATAGGACGAAGGAGTGTAGGGCGCCCTCCCACCAGATGGACTGACGACTTAGTCAGGACGGTGGGAAGCGGCTGGATGAGGGAAGCAGAGGACCGCATATGGTGGAAGCATTGGGGTAGTCTTATGTCCAGCAGTGGACTGACATAGGCTGACAATGAAGTGCTATGTATTGATCAGTTTTCATATCATGAACTATTATAGTAGTTATTTTGTTCATTATTAGTTTATAGATTTGTAAATAGTTAACAGATTAGTTGTAAAATGTCTGTTCATTATGTATTCAATTTAATTTTACTCATTACTTATTACGAATATTTTGAAGAAATATTGAAAATTATTAATTACATTAGTTTAATCATATATTTAAAAATGTTAATAACATGATAATTTAGATCCATTGTTATAATATGTAAGTTTATCTATTACTAACAAGATTCAGTCTGGTTATAGTTACTGTATTACTGTAATAACCCCTTATATTTTTAAACATATCTGTCCAAACAAAAATTAGCACCATATTCGTTTAATATAAAGATCACTTGGAAGATGTCTACTCTTATCGATCCACGATATGGAAAGTTGTTTTATTTTACGTGGCACATAATAGAAAACTTAAGAAAATTATTTAAATTCTTATAACCTTATTAACTGTATGCATTGTAATACTCTTAATTCCTTACATGTTCTATCTATAATGTATTATATTTCGGTTTTTTCGTTTTTTACTTTAAATTTAGAGCACATTTAAGTTAACATTGAATGTTTTAACAAATTTATGCACACTTTGTTGGCAGCCATTGTCATATTCATTTCTTTTCTAATTCGCTTATGCTAGGTAACGACTAATTGGATGAGAAATGCAGTGTTTTGTCGTAAATAATTTTTGTTACTGTGCAAAAAATGTTTGTTTCAGGTGGTTACTATAGCCGTGTACTCATATTTCATAACATCCGCACTGGGCAGCCAATGGGTTGACAACAAGCTACAGTCGTCACACAGTGACGTCTATATAAGTAATATAGACCTTTATTTTCCAATATTCACCACTCTAGAATTCTTTTTTTACATGGGTTGGTTGAAGGTGGCGGAGTCGTTAATAAATCCTTTCGGAGAAGATGACGACGATTTCGAAGTGAACTGGTTAATAGACAGAGATTTACAGGTTTGTACAATGCCATTAAGTAGAGTTGTCATACAGTTTAAAATTGTGTAAATTTATTTTTATTAAGTTCTTCAAATCATCATCAATACATTCGTTCATTTCCTCGAGAAAGTATTTATGACAATAAAATTTTCTTTAAATATATCAACAACATTTATATTTTTCATTAAATGCTTTTGCTTAAAATTATGTTACAGCTTTTGCATGTCTTATACACGAGCTACGAATCGAATGCAAAAACTTCAGTAATCATTTAGAAAAACAATTATGTAATCTATTTCATATAAAGCCATAACATACATATTTAAAGCGTTGGTCACTCGCCAAAGAAATTATTGCTTTTTTAGACCATTGTGAGAAATACAGCTGTAAGTTACGTCTATTTTTTTGTTCTATCTCAATTTATTTTGATTATAAAAAAACAGAATTTGGCTCTGAAAGAACGAGACAAGTGTCAAAACGACATCAAAAGAAATATTTTTTAAAAGAAAATTGGTTTTTAAGTTCGCATATAGCTGATAACACGCATATTTTTTGCATATTAACACTAGATTTACCAACACATTTTTATGACTTCCTTTTCGAGTCTGTTGTAATTTTTGTATTATTGTTTTCTTATTTTTTCTGTTTTGCAATAAAATGCATAGGACAATGTTGCCAGAGGTAGTATAAAAGAATAAAAAACTCAAACGCGTATTAATATACGAAACTTTCTAAGGTTAGTCCCTCAAAATGGCAGGTGCGGTAAATCTAGTGTTAAACAACAAAAACTTTTATGAATTCTCTCTACATTTCTGTATACAAGTTCATGTTTTGACTTAATTACAACAATTCTATCACCAACAACCTTGACATGATTTGGCTAGTAGAATTAATAACTGAGCATCATGCTAACTGCAACTGTTTTAATAATATTGCTTTTGTAGTTTTCATTCCACAAAAAAATTTTCATTTGATTACATAGTACCTGATACTTTTTAAATGTTAAACTCAAATGGGTGAAGTAATAGTCATATTAGGAGATATTAAAATTTACTTTTGGGTAGATTTTACACAGTAAACCATTTATTAGTAAGTAAATGGCTAATGATAAATAACCATAAATATTATAATAAAAAATAATTTCATAGAGTTACAATTTATGTATCCATATCTCTTTACGTGGTTGGAATAAGTTTGGCGATTGTAACATTTTGACATATTTTGTTGTTAGTTCAAATTTTTTTTATTAAGCCAATGTTGAACGACCAAGATTTGCCTTTTTATGATGACTGTTCCATTTGGTATTGTTTAATTATCATATAGATTATTACCATTAAAGTGTTTCCACTATACAGATACCAAAAGCAACAATACCTCTGCTTTTTATCATACACTAAATATAATAAAACCATATATATCTTGTAGGTTTCATACATGATCGTCGACGAAATGCATCACGAGCATCCTGAGTTGATCAAGGATCAATACTGGGATGAAGTGTTTCCAGCCGAGCTTCCTTACACAATAGCAACGGAGAATCAGAGGGAAGAGCATCCAGAACCTTCTACGGCCCGAGTAGCAGTGCCAGCGAGACAACGTAGTATGGTCACTGTCGCGCCGTCAAGCGTCAAAATCGAAGAGATGGTCCCCTCGAACACCGTGAGTTACAAGTTCGCACCGCCTGAGGTTAGATTTGCCCATTTTTAAAGCATGCTGCACGCTCGGAACCGTATGGAGCTTCGCAGTGTGACGGTGTGAAGGGTTGCCAAAAATGTCATCAGAATCTTACTACTCGTTGTTACAACTGTTACTACTGCTATAGGTGAATGGGATATTGGTAGCGGTTGAGGACATCTTTTACTTATTACGTGTAATATTTTTTTAAGAATTTATTTTCTATAATTTATAATACTGTAGTTTTCTAGACAATAATTTTACACATTTGTTTTTACATTTGTGTACAATAATTATTAGCAGAAAGTATTTTTTAAAGCATTTAATGCCATTAGTATGCTATATAATCTAGTACAAAATATGCAATGAAACAATTATAAAATTTTCCGCCAATTATTTGTTATCAGATTATTAACATCCTTTTAAATTTAAAATGTAAGATATAATTTATCTCGACTAGATGCCTCGCACTCTGATGATAGCAGTAATGATAATGACGAGGAAATGTCACATACTTTGTTTCGTAATCTCCCTTATCTTACGTTTATTTTTTTCATTGTTTATTTGGCAATCCTTGATGCACATTACGTGGTAATATTATCATTACTTTGTGTATTGCGAATTTAGTAACACACTTTGATCTGAAAGCATAAAAATGTTATTTTTTCACCCATTGATTATTTGTTTCAAACATTGAATAGCTGATATATTGAATATATGATTTATAGACACCTGACTTGGCTAACAATATATTTTTTATCGTAAAATTTATCGTATTAAATTACTAAAAAAACACTACAATATATTCAAAAATTATGGATCTAACGTGTTAGTTACTATGCGTGAACATAATGGAAACAAGAACAAATATAACTTTTTTCTTATTTTTTTACTACTGTTATTTGTCACTTAGCTCTGTTATTTCGTTTTAAAATTACTGGCTAAATGAATGGTATGTACAATAAACTAAACTTGATTTTATACATATATATTATAATTATTATTGCTTGTACTCTCACAATTGTATTTCCACTAATTCAATATTCTAAATGACTTCCTAATATAAATATTTTTCCCATTACTATTTTTAGTCATGTACATATATGTGTGTGTTTGTATATTGGTTCTTAATATTACGATAACAGAATGCTTATTGTATGTTTAAACTATTGTTTGTTGTATTTCTAAAATTTTTGGGACTGTAAATAACGCTCCACATTTTTATAACTATTGAATACATCTGCCATGTATAATTTTAATATTAGTCTGCTTTGTGACATGACTATGAAAATCATTACTTCAAATTGCAATAAACTTGGTCCATTGTGTTAATGCTGCATACTAACCAATTTTTTCATTCATCAGAAATTAAAATTTCTACGATAATCTATGCAGGCCATAGTTTCAATTAAAATTTTTGTTTAGACTCCTATTTTCCAAAAATTTAAAAGGAGATTTAAAAGCTTACAAATAATTACAGCACAGTTGTTTTTTTTTAACAGTGCTAATAATTTTTTCTCGATGAAAAAAACTTACAAATTTAAATATTTTTGAAATGTATATTGTGATAATAATATAACTTATTGCATTGAATATAAGAATTATGGTCATCAGTGGATATTATTTTCCTTCGTAGCAATTACAAATGAATGACGATGCAGTATCAGGAATTCACTTCATCGTATCTCGAGGTAGTAAGCGTGGTAAAAAGGAGGACAGAAACTCAATGGGTTCTAGTAATTCAATGGCGTCGCTGCAACAAACTCCAATGACGCGTGCAAACTCCGTTACATCAATGTTGAAGAGATTATTCTCGAAAGAAGACCAAAGGCAACCCTCTGCGGCGTCGACGCAAACTGACGGAGGTAAAGTTGTTTTATAAATAAGATTTAAACGACTTAGGATTTCTTCGATACGCTTGATAACGAATGAAAGTGACATAAAATGTGTTATGTAATTTTCTCATTTACTGTTAAAATATTGTTTATACTCCATAATTTATAATCGTGAAATCTTTAATTAAAAAAATAACATTATTTTTATTTTTTAATGCTGTTACTATTACAAACTTTAAGTATATTTATATACGTAAAAATAGCGGTTGCGAAAAATCGAATTTTCGGTGACGCTTTTTACGTTCGGAACACGTACCGCGACTGAAGTTCTTTGACCCTATTATATAAGGTATTCGGGTTAACATTTGCTCCGCTTTTTAAAAAATTCCATAGCTTAAAGGTTATTTACATTTAAAGTTTTAATTTTTAGATACGTATTGAAGTAATGCTTGTAAAGCACATACACATTTAAAATGTTATTATCTTAAACAGCGCTGCAATTTAATATGATAGTTTTTACTATTTAATTTTATTATAATTATTAAAGTATGATAATGACATTTATATACAATTAATTCTTTTAAATCTTAAGGTTTAATAACAACAAATTAAATTAGGATTTGTTACTTTACTATATTAATTATTTGTTTAAATAAATAAAATTAGTAAGTGAACTACATGATTCCCATACAGAGAAAAAATTGGTTACATAATATTAAAACCTCTATGTAAAAGGCATGGATTTAGAAAATGGCTTGTTTTCAGGTACACGATTTGTAATATCTGCAAGCAATCCAACTTTGAACAAGCCTGCAGCAGCGGGCGGGAGTATGAAGATAGCAAACGAAGTTATTGAGGAAGTGGACGAGCAAACCACTATTACCAGTATAGGAAAACAGCGCCACGAAAATAGGTATTAATTTTTTTTTGTGGTATACACATTATTATTAACAATAAAATACTACTTGTGCTTCTTATAAAATAGAATTTGATATTTCGAATTTGTTAACTAATACAAAAATGTATATTAGAGGGTTTTAGTGGAACTTAATTTTTCATAAAGTAAATTTTATAAAAAAAAATATGTTTTTTATTGCAGACCAACGGCAATGAGTTTATTTACGAACGGACCACCGACTGCAAGTAATCCAGTCAACGTTCCGTCGAGAAACTCAAACCATAGCGCTAGTAAATATGACTATTTTCTTTTAAATTTTACTTATTTTCAGTAAAATAAGTTCATTTTTAAGGGTTTATTACTTGAACATGCCTGGAAATTGTACTGCTATTGAATACTTATTTTTAGTCTATCATTATCCTAAACCTAGATAATTTATCACAAATTAAAAATTTGGCAGTAAAATTGATTATATTTGTATAATTAGAATTTGTTACGACTTGTGTGAATGAAAAATGTTATCTGAACGGAATAATACATAACCGTATTATATAACAATAATATGTCTCTAAAGTCATTTACAGATTGTGATATACTGTGACGCAATGATAATGTGTTGTCAAATGCTACCTTATCTCCAGTTGACTTTGTTATGCCAAATATATTATTAACATATTCATGTCGGCATCGATTTTTTTGTTTCTCATTGTGGGGCGGCATAAGTATTTCAACAGTGTTCACGGAATGTTGTGTATTAACAAATATAATGAAAACAAGTTCTATTTTTATGATATGACGAATAAGCTAAATATAAAATACCCTTAGCTACTATTATAAAGTATTTATCGTTTAAAATTTTGCAACTGGTACGATATATCGTCTACTAGTAGCCATTTTTTCCATTACTTTAACACTGTTGATTTAATAGAGTTGAATAGGAAAAAATTTTGTTGAGTATGGATTATTTGTGTTACGATAATTTATATTTTGTTAGTATTTTTATCCAGTGAGGCAGTCTAGTGCATTTTTTAGGTGGTACGCGTCTGTTAAAACTAATATTATTTTCTTGTTGGGGTAAAATAGTGCATCTATACGATTTAATTTCGTAAATCGCAAAAATAATAATTAGATACATTTTTGTATGAATTCATATTAAGGCATGATTTATAAAAAGAAATAGAATTTGTCTAACTCCGATTCGTGGGCGGCAGGAGTAGTAGAATCTTGATGGTGGTAGGGTTTTTCTAATCCACCTGGCTGGCAAGCTACCACCGTCAAGTTTAATTTGCCACCATAACAGCATAGTTGTGTTCCAGCAGTCATACATGTGCGAGCTAGAACTATTCTGAGCAAATACGATTCACCATCAAAAAGTACGTAATATGCAGTTAAAAAATATTAACAATAAATTTGTGTCTAAACAGATACGCGTCTTTCGTCTTCTGCGCCGCTTCAGTGGGCGCGTGCAGAAGGAACGGACAACGCGGGCGATACGAGCCCGGCTGCCAAGTCTCTGCGTGCTCAGGACTCCTTCCCCGGCCTCGAGCGACCGCGTCTTGACAGCGACGTCGGGCCGTCGCTCAGCGCTGCGGGCAGCCAAACGCTCAGTTAGTGGGGGGGGGGGGGGGGGGGGGGGGGGGCGGGGGGGGGGGGGGGGGGGGGGCGGGGGGGGGGGGGGGGGGGGGGGGGG
>DWQX01006182.1:0-11747 GCA_018245475.1 Pharmacophagus antenor | reverse complement strand
TTTTCGGATGAGAGATCCAAACGACAACAAAGTTTCCGAACTCTCAATTCTTCGTGCAAAATTTTGCTGAATTTGGCTCATACCAATCTCCAATAGTCCTCGAATCGTCTCATAGATAGTCCGCGCGTTTTCTTCAATTAGCCGCTTAACAGTAGCCACATTATTTTCGTTGACGGCAGTTGAAGGGCGCCCTTCACGAAATTCGTCATGAAAAGAAACTCGACCTCTCAAATTCAGCATACCATCGCCTCACGGTGCTCAAACAAGGCACTTCTCTCACAAAAGCATTTTTAAGACGAGCAGCACAGTCTTGCGGAGAGAGAGAGAGAGAACTTTTAAAATCATAAAAAATCATCGCTCTAAAATCTTTACGACTTAATTCCATTTTCGTTGCGTACGTAGAACTTTGATGTGTGATAAAAAACAAATGACAAATGATTTCCCGCCAATTTTTATTTATTACTAAGAAGGTTGCAACGTTTCAAAAAACATTTCAAACTTCAAATAGTTCCCATTAGGTAGAAGTACAAAACTTTTAGTGTGCCCCATGTATTCTGGGCAAACACTATTCACGACCTACGGGATCATTATCACTTACCATCAGGTGAAATCGAGGTCAAGTGTTAGCCCACAACCGTTAAAAACATATAAGTGTTAAAAAATCAAAAATCAATATTTTAAAAATATTCTATAATATCGACCTCATGTGAACTTATGATTTCATTTTCCACCCCGCACCCGGCACCTGCTCAAAAAGCAATACAGCGTTCGCGGTCGTAAAAGTAGTCATGAAAGTAGAAAGGGATGGAAATAGTTTGTATTTGTAAGATGCGAGTGATAATTATTCTACAGCCTAATATCTACTAACTTATGATGGTCGGAATGTAAATTATCGCTTTTGCTGCAGTCGATGAGTAGATGTTACTCAAATTATGGTCGCTAGGCAACTGGTATATAACGATAGGATAGGAATTATCGATTTTACCCAGAGAGAAATATGATAATAAAAACAGTTTCAGGAAAGCGAAAAATTATAAAACTGACCTAGTACAAATAGGCAGTAAGAAAGTAATTAATTAAATTTATTATCGCTTAACTAGACCAAATAATTACGGTTAGTACGTTGAAAACTATTAATTGGCGGTTAATTTGATATTATACACTAATTAACCTATTCGAGACCGGATGCACGCCGTGTGTGCGATTGAAACGCTCCTGGAGTGTTCAAATAAATTCATTTTCTCGAATTAGTTAACCTTTAATGTAGGCAAAAATGTCTATTTAAAAATAAAAAATTTAATACTTATATGCCAAAAGGTTTTGACATATGAGTATGTCGACATTCGACTTTTATTAACTACATTACATTTAAATTTAATATGTTATTATTTGGATTTTATACATGTGTCTGGTTATGCTGGCTGTACCTGGACTTTGCTATGTGCCTCTTCAAACCGTTCTGCAGCTGCTGCACTAAAGCGGCGGCCGCCCGGTGTGCCGCCGCCTTAGTCCGCTGCGTTACCGTGGCGGCCGCTCGGTCGGCCTCGGCCTTTTGTTAAAATTATTTAAAAAACAAAAAAATGACAGCTTGAATTGACAGCGAACGAAAACTATCGCGAGGAAACCAAATGTTCCAAGAAAAGCAGTTTTCGACAAATCCTCCTTTTTAAAATTAAAATTAGAATGAACTTCACAAAAGGTCTCGGACCATCACTGGAATTGTGAACATTAAATGGACCATATCTATGTATATGTATATATAAAGTAAATGCTGTAGAAAATAATTAAAAAAATAATAATTACACATTTCTATTTATCTAAATTGAATCAGAAACATATTTTAACTTTTTAGTCCTTCGTGCCAGATTCTTAAAGACCGCTATGGTTATCATGAAGAAATTATTTACAATATATATAAAAATGAATTGAATCTTATTGACAGAAGTGTTAAAGTAGCTTTAAGATCATAGCCTTCAGTATTCGACAACAAAGGTCTGCCACCAGTTTTATTCAGTTACTTCAAAGTTTAATAAAGGTACTAACTAAACATAACACGTAAATAAATTAGATTCTTTATAAAATAAATTATATGCAGTATTTTTCATACTGCTCTATTATTTCAACATGTCACTTTATCTTTTTGTTTATTTAGATGGTTACCTGGTTAACTCTATGAGTAGCGTGGTTGAGCATTTCTTGCCAGGCCGGATCAAGCGTAAGTCCTCCTTCAGAGCCCTCTGCAAGCCTTGCAAGCCCCTGTTCTGCCAAGTATACCATCTCTCTTGCTGCCGCATGGGCACTGTTAGCCTTGTCATAAGCAAGGGTCGCTACTTGTAACTCTTGTGAGGTCTGTGACAAGGTTTCATCACAAAGTAACAGTTAAGAAAAATTCACTCCATTTTAAACAATACAATTTAAGTATCTGTTAGTATAACCAATGCCATAAAGATAATTACAAAAACGTTGATAATGCTTATGTAAAATTACTTTCATTTTACTTTTTCCAATTCGACATGGTGGAAAATGTCTAATATAGTGTTGGATTTCAAATTTATGTCAAGCAATTCTGTGTGAACAGTCTGTTCAAAAAAGAGAAAAATGTATGTAATGTATTCACTTACAGTATTAGCTCTAAATCTTGCTTCATAATAAGGCCTTGCTTTGTGAACACTGGTGCCAAGTTTCTTCGTCAACTGTTGTATTCGTAGATGACCTTCGGCGAGCAGACGCCTAAACGCCAGACGTGCTTCATCCAGCTCGACTTCCAAGCGGTTGATCTCATCTGTCGCTGTGTTCAGGCGTTCTAATTCAATCTAAAAGTTTAATTACAATATTGACACATTGCCCCGTTTTTTTATAGCAATTGGTTTGATACACTTCAATCTTATCTGTTGTTAGTTTTTTTTATCGGTTAAGGGCTAACAATCGCCTCAATTTCACCTGATGTTAAGTGACAATGCGGCCTCTGATGGTGAAGTGTGTATGCTCAGAATACATTTGATGTTCACATGTATGACTGCTGGAACGCTACAATGCCATTATGGTGGCAGATTGCCATTATGAGAAGTAACTAGTTAGGCAACTTTGAAAAAACTGCAGCCTACTATGCCACAGGGGCATTCAATTTATTTCTTACTATTAAGAGTCATGTGGAATTGTATTCAATAACACTTGGGAGCAATAGATTATTTTTGTTAATACCAAAAGGACCTATCAATTCTAATATTGCTTGTACAATTGAAGAATTACATAACTAGAGAATATAATGTGAGATGCAATTAATTATTGTTTTTTTAAATATTAATACCTTACTTGTACTAAAATCTTTTTTAATATAGCACTGTAAAAATATAACAATTGTGTTATAATCTCAAATTAGTTCTGTTACAAGAACATCCAGCATTTAAATCTTCAATAGACGGTTTTCTATATTATTTATATAAACTATAGCAAATGACTCCTTATATTTGTCTTCCGTGAGACATGCACTAGATGTATTTTACGTTAAAATTTTAAATACAATAAATTATTTTCTTTTTACCATTGCTATTTTACTACACAATTTACCTTAAATATTTAAACACAAAGTATTTAATAATTCAATACGCTATTTAATTTTACGCAAAGTACAATCCGAATTTAATTTTAAATATAAATTTTAGTAACTTAAAAATTCAATTATAAAAAAGTATAAATAACGATTTATTTATTACAAAATTTAAGTACACATTAGCAACAGGAAATCATTTTGCATAAAATATACAAATGTAATAAAAATATTTATGAAAGTAATAATTTTTTTAGTGATTTAACTACAAATTATCGATTATTTTCACCTGTACTCGGGGATCCAAAGCTTCAGAACATTCAGCTGTACTATCGTTCATTTTTATATCAAATAATAATCATTTTAAAGTACGATATTGCTTTCAAGGTGTGTTTTGTTACATATTTTGATTTTAATGTAATTTATATTACATCGCCATCGCTAAAAAGCGAATTTGGCATAAATTTAGTATTACAGGTGCTATTTGTTTCAGTCGTTCGATACCTCCTGTTTCCTATATTATCTGTGTCAGATAGACCACAAAACAGATAAAATACAAAACCATCAAACGTCATTTTGTGCACAGGTAAGCGATCTATTCAATGTCTTACAAATCTTAATTTAAGCATTATAAGTAACTTGTTGCGATGTTCTTGTATTATTTAATATTACTTAGTAATTTTCTATTAAATGTAAATTTAATAGAAAAAAACTTTGTGTTGGCATTTATTAATTATTATAATTAACAATTTAAATTATTTTAATCTTTAAAATTCAACATTTGATGAGTATCTAATAATTATTATGGTAGATCGTCAATTAGCTACCAGAACATTAAATCTCTTATTTTAACTGCATGTGCTTAAATTTAAAAAAAATTATAGTGGCTAGTGTCAAAGTCAAGTTTGACATATACCTTTGGATTTACTTTCTACTAGATTCGTCAACAGGAAAATCATAATATGGTATTTAATTGGATTAGACATATTATTATTTCATGTTTTTGTATTTTATTATGTGTATTTTATTTCTCACCAGGCTACCGAAGTTGAAGAAACTATTAAAAGAATTCAAGCCCATAAAGGAGTTATGGGAGTGATAGTAGTGAATCATGAAGGTTGGGTCGATTTTCTTTACAACCATAGAAACTAAAAAATTAATCAATACAATCCCGTTAAAAATACATTTACCTCACATAAGTATGTTTTAAATTAGAGTATTTCATATTTTTTTCCCAGGTATACCTATTAAAAGCTCACTGGATAACGCAACTTCGGTTTTGTATTCGGGTTTAATTGGTCAATTAACGGAAAAAGCTAAAAATGTTGTTCGAGAAATGGTAATTTTTGTCTTTATTCAATAAACAAATATGTACCTCTATTCAAACATATTTTTCAAAAAATATTCTTAAGTAGATGTTCTAATAAATAAATTATTTTATTATATTTTTAACATGTAACGGTATTAGTTATTAAATATTGTCATATCTATGTTAGAAATTGACTCAGATGTGAAAAGGAGAGGGAATATAGTTTTGGTTTAACTGAAATAAGGTTTAATTATTCTACTTTGGATGACTTGTATAATACCTCTGATAATGTTTTTATTATTTTTAATAGGAATATTGACAATTTTTCTTGTAACTGTGAATTACGCATTCTTTTTCCACAATCTACCCAGTGTCATGTATAATGAACATATTACTAATTCCTCACTTCTGCTTTATAATTTCATTACCTCTCTATGGATTTGTTATTACTGTCTCCACCATTTTAAGATTACTCAAAAAATTATATACGAAAAATGCAATTATAATTTGATTCTTAAAATGTTAATTACTAATGAAAATGGTTGTTCATTGCAATTTATGATTTCTTGTTTTTTAGGACTCTACAAATGAGCTGACATTCTTACGTGTCAGAAGTCGGCGACATGAAATTTTGATTGCACCTGATCGAGAGTTTATACTCATTGTCATACAAAATACATCAGACTAATTTATTCATTATTAACTAAGGAATATACATTCAAAACTTGCACACAACTTTGTGTTGGTTTCTATTAAGATAATGCACAGTTTCATAACATTGAACTGCAGCACAATCATAATAAATTTACTCAATAAAAAAAAGTACTAAAAATTAAAAAAAAAATGAAGTACTATGGTTGTAAAGCAGGCCATTATTTCTGTCATTTAAGAAAAATACTAGCCATTATTTTTATTACCTTTTCTTTGGTTTATTACAATCAGTGTCATATGTTAAGTAATGAACTTATTTATGATTAGAATCATTTAGTCAGCTACAGTGGAGAGTTGACTGTATAGTATTTAAGCGAAAATGAATCATTAATTTCATTTTGTATCAAACAGTTAATTTGCTATATCATAACATTTTTAGTGTAGAATGGAAAGTTATTTTTGCTTCAAAGTAGACATAAATCTTACTATTAATTTGAATTAGAATTTAAAACGTAATTATTTTTCTATAAATTATATAGGCCTATATTACTATTTCGTTTTGTACCACAAGAATATTTCATTATTGTATTCGAGTGACTTAGATTATAATTTGCGTGTTATTCTTAAAAATAAAATATAAACTTCTAACAAAATATTCAATTAAAAACCTACAATACACTTAAATAAATGGTATTAAGTAAACAATTTTCTTATGGATATATGTTTTTTGGCATTGTATAAATTTAATACATTTTACATTTTTTTCGGCTTTAAGGTTATTTTTTTTGCGTTTTTTCATTAGTCAATTTATTTATTTTATATTAAAGCTATAACCACACTATTCGACGTTTCATTATATTAAATAAAACCTCATAACCAACAGGCGCCGGCGTGAAACCTTATACCTGGTGTCAAAGAACCTATAAAATATTAATATTAAAAGTATGGCTCTTGCAGTCCAATTGTATTACATATAATAATACAGAATTATTTTGTTTGTATGGAAGATTGAACGTTTTTTGGGTGTTATTTAGTTAAAAAATCTTACTGTCTCAAGAATGCTGCCTAGCAAATTTAAAAAAATCGTAAAGAAATTTTTTGAAACTATGTGAAATCTTTTCTTAACAAATCAAATGCTAAAGGAAAAATATTTATAAGGTCTAAAAAAATTGTGAAATATTCATGTATACCATCGATTTAAGTGAACTTGTTTACTTTCTGTATCTCTGGTTTTGTTTGTCTATGTTTTGTCATTTACTAGTAGCGTCTAGAGTGAGATATTTATAGAATTATAGTGTCAACATAATTTATATGATAAGTGTTTAAATTATTTTAGTCAGTTGTATATTAATCGACGTCAAAATGGCCGAAAAATATGATAAAAATGGATATAACACTAGTGATTTTAAACGTAATTCAAACCAAGATATGAAGTCTGAAAATCAACGCGAGCAAGATGGCGAAGAGGGGCCCCTAAATGAAAAAGCCGGTGAATATATGAGAGAGTTGTTGAGTGAAAAAATTAAACTATGTCATGGAAAGTTTCCATTGTCCACAAGGCTCCTCGATCAAGGTAAAACTCATATGTTCTAATTTCAAGAAATTTATTTTCACACTACTTACGAATGAATAGCGAAGTAATCGTACGGTTATATTGCAGAGGTGACAAAAGTACAGGCCAATGGCAGAGTCCCACCAAACGACTCCAAATATGTCGATGTATACAGAGATAAATTGGTTAAGGTAGTTGTCAAAGTTTTAGTACCTGTGAAGGAACATCCGAAGGTAAGCTTCACATAATTTAATAACCCCTTTTATAAAACATTTGTCTACATGTATTGCGCGATTTCTTTTTATAGCTTAAAATATACTATTACATGACCCTAATTTCTCATGTTTAGTTATTGGATAGGGCTTTAGAACATGGAGCTACATCATATATAGCAGCTATGTTTTGGTTCACGGTCACAACACTGCAATGGCGGGAGATTGATCGTATGGGCATGGCATGTGGACATAAAGCTCTTAATACCATCCTTGTTCCATTTTTGACATACTTTTTGTAGTCCTTGAATTAATATGGTATATTTACTTAATTTGTTATTGTATGGAAATTTCAGTTTAATTTTGTGGGCAAGCTGTTAGGACCTAAAGGCAACACACTTAAGCAATTGCAGGAAGAAACCATGTGTAAAATGGCAGTACTTGGTCGGGGATCTGTTAGAGACAGGTAAGAATCTATTTTTTTTAATGGTTCTGCCCATATCAACAAGGTTCATGGAAGGATATCCATATAATATTCAAATTCTGATCATTTTCTCATCATTTCTAGGCATAAAAAGTTAAGTCTTATTACTATATAACAATTTCCAGTACCAGAGATACTACCAATGACACATTATGGCATAGTTTTTACAATAACCTATCAATATAGTTTCTGTTCGGAGTTCTACTCTAATGGACCATATCCACAGCTCCACAACAGAGTGCATGTTTGTGTAGCTGTGGGGTGTTGCTGGTATTTTAAGTAAGAAACATTTGATAATATTGAAGCACTGTAAGGAATAAATATTGGAGCATATAATAATGTAAATCATGAGTAACATAATGTTTAATCCCATTTAGAAACTCATGTTGTTACTTTAACTGTTATAGTATATACTGCCAATAGTTAAACAAATTTTTTATTGATTTTGGGCTAATACTTGGCTTATATTTCAATTGATGTGAAGTGACAATGAGGCTATAGTTGGTCAAATGTGTCCATTCAAAATATTTCCTGGTCTCTCATGTATGATAGAATACAGGAATGCTGTTATGGGTGCAGATTGATATTAAGGGACTTAACTAGCCAGACAGGTTTGTAAACACCTACCATCATTTAGACTACTACTCCTGTAGCCTGGAAATTAAACCCGGGATTTCCACGTTTCAAGGCAATTGGGTAAATCTCTGTGAAATGGATACAATCATAGTATGTAACCAAGAACAGATCTATGAATTAGATAAGGGTACTTTAATAAATAATTGGTTTAGGCAAAAGGAGGAGGAATTAAGAAATTCCCTGGACCCAAAGTATGCACATTTATCAGATGAACTTCATGTAGAAATATCAGCCTTAGCGCCGCCTGCAGAGGCTCACGCTAGAATTGCGTATGCGCTCGCCGAAGTCAAGAAGTACCTTATACCAGATCCAAATGACATGATTCGTCAGTCACAGCTGCGGGAGATGAATGAAAGAGGTAAGCTATTTTATAATTAAGTATATCATATTTTTATCTATATGCTATTTTATTTAGTATATATTTTATGTATATATTTGACTACTAATAATTTATAAGAAAAGGCATAATTTTCTTTTAATCTCACTAAAAAAAGGTTCATGGTTGAGGAAAAAATATTTTTTTAAATTATTGCCTACTTTGTAATCACACATCTGTGCACATCATATTATGTACATTGTTTACAAATTTTAAGTTATGAATGAAAAATGTTATATAATGCAGAAGGCATATTGTTTATACTGCAATAAGATTACTCTAGTATTTCACTGTAAAACCTACTCGCATTTATAATTATTTAACTATTATCGGTGGGAGATTAGATATCTGGTTTCCAACAAATATAAAATCTGGTTTTTATTTTTTATTTTCTTATTAATCAATCACCAACTTAAGAAAAATCGATGTAAATATAAAAATAAATGCAAACTAGAAATGTTCATATCCACTTTTTTTTTTTACTGAGAATGCTTCAAAAATTTTCAACAGTGTGCCAACATTGAAAACCTGAAGAATGGACAGAGTCAAACACAATTTGTTAATAGTGCATAATTGTTTTAGATGTAGGACCAGGCCCAGCCCCTGGGCCGGGTCCGGGCCGCCGCGGTCTACTAGATGGGCCTGACGGGAGACCAAAAAATATTATGTACAGCGCTTGCACAGTGACTAAACGTTCTTTCTCTTACAGAGACCCTATTCACAGCTCTGAACCTGAAGGTAAGACTTACAGTTCTTTTTCAAAGACGGGCAGGTTCTTAAGCAAAATCTTTCATTTACCATAATTTTAGCTAACTCATTTGTATAGTTTTACTTACAAAATAAAATGAAGGTCCAAATTATATTTTAAAATTGCCACAGTTCAAAGCCGTCCCCCACCCCGTATGGTTCCAGCGTCGCAGATGCGCGCGCCACCTGCAAAGACTAAAGTGCTGAGCATATTGGATAGGGCAAGGACCGCCATGGAGAGTTCATACTCTTATGAAGACCAGTACTCTGCTCCGGAGCCTCCGGTGAGTAACATTTGTAACATCTAGGATTGGACACAAATGAAATGTATTTCACTTTAAGCTTTAACAAATGTGCTTAAAAGGCAGGGAAATATTACCAAAGTTTCCTGGACCCAAAAAAAAAAACATTTGGTGTATTGGAAGCTGTGAGTGTGCAATACATTGTCATAGACGGTGATTAAGTATTGCCTAATCTTAAATTAGTTATACAGATATTGGAATCATCTTTTGCCAAAAAAGAGATAAATCAGGCCCTCATTCTGTCCATGTTGGAGTTGTATTCCAAGTGACCAATATAACGATTACAAAATTACATTGCCAACCATCAATATTAAATGAGTCCATTGACTACTTTTGCCATTTACTGGCATCTGAGATATGTTGACTTCTTGAAATTTCCGTGAGTAATTTCGTTTTAAAATTAGTTTTTTTCATACGGTAGACCTGTAATAGTAATGATTACTTGGTTATCCTTTTTTTCATAATCACGTGCGAGAGTACTTATATACGCATATATATAAAAATATGACATGGTTCGTCCATTTTTTGTCTTTATGGTTGTGTTTAGACGTATGTACCATTTATGATTTTTATTGCTTAAATGGGGTAAGCCGGGCTCTCGGGTTTGTGTGGGAGTATCTCCACAGGAGGTATGGTTCGGCTGTTACCTGTCGAAGTCATAATCACGGGGTTGGTTGCAGCTGTAAGAGAACTGTTGTGTGTTAATTTTACATGGAAAATTTTCTTCACCCTCCGTTTCTTGGCCGTGCAGGTGCGTGGCCCCCCGCGCATCGCGGCCCCGCCAGACGATTACTACTACGAGCGGGGACAGGACAGGTTCTACGAAGACGACAGCTATTACAAAGAGGAGCGGGATTACAAGCCGGTGCGCGAAGTGGGCACCCGCCGCGCACCCCGCCACCACCCCCGCGCAGCGCCATACGCGCGCCAGCACAAGTAGATCGTATGTTGATAACCGTAGGCGCGGCCAATGCACGAACACTAAAGCATCTCGCACACAAACCGTACGAGTTATTTTATAACCCCATTCGAGATGGTTGCACAACGTGTGCACAAAGTTTAACGGAAGTTTTCAGATTATTAATTATATAAATTAGGTCATAAAAAATATTAAAAGGAACTATCGATAATTCTGAATGATTTCTAAAGTGAACAATTTTAAAAATTAAACATCAGAAGTTTTAGATAATCGGAAATAATAGCTTGTGGTCTCGATTGAGTTAACCATTCGGAAGCTGAATGTTTTTTTTAACATGCTAATAGTGTGCGAAAAATAGGGCTGTTGTTTTTTTTTTTTTTTTAATAATTGGTTTAATTTTAGATTACAACAAGTAATTTGGTGCACGTGTTGTACGAATTTAATGATTGATTCGTTCACGACCGTGTTGCTTTGTAGTGTTTCACGCCGTAGGCCGCAGCCGTATTCAACGGAAGGTTCGCGGAGGGTTGTGCATCGACAGTCATGTAATAGTTAGGCCTTTAAATAACTGCTTTGTTTTTTAATTAATTTCTTAAACCATTTCTCAACTCGAACATGTTTAGTTTGTTTTTTTTTTTACGTAAAGGTTAACACAGTAATGTTAGGAAAATTATAAAATTTATATAGAATTTTTAATTAGAACTATGTTTTAATTAGAGCGGGCATATCTGTTTTTAATGCACAACGCATAGTGATGTCTTTGTGATTAAATTTTTCTATCAGGCATTTGGTAGGAGGTATGCACACAATTGTGAACAAAAATTCCATAACGCTTTCATAATCTTTGTTACATGACTGTGTTGAACTCAACAATTTTTATTATAAAATGTCCAATTCCATTCATACATAAACTATTCTATCATTGTTTTAACTTTGGCCGCGTCTACGTATTTTTACTTTTTTTTTGGCTTTTTAAAGATTTAATGAATTAATAAATGTATATATATATATA
>DWQX01006181.1:0-11747 GCA_018245475.1 Pharmacophagus antenor | reverse complement strand
TTCTGGGTCTCTTACCGCCCCCCTTGAGACCTGCAGCGCCCACAAGGGGGCGTTATCGCCCACTTTGGGAAGGACTGGTCTATGTGGACACAACCATTTTTAATGAAGACAGACAAATTGTGGATTTTTTTTTGCTTGTATTCTTATTGCGGATTTTAATATAGCATATAAATGTTATACTTCGATTTAAATTTATTACACACTTATAGCAGTAGACATTATACATAAATTTGATGTACCCTGATGTATTGTTAGCTACATAAATATATTTCTATTTATTTTATAATCAAACATAAAATAGTATACCTGTAAATTGGGCCATAGCTGCGCTAAAGCAAAGGAAGCATAGAAATGTACATCATATGTATTGTACATTCTGTATTCATGGCCTTCTAAATATCCAAACACACCAAATTCATGTCTAAAATGTGAAAATTAAAATAAATATTTATTTGAAAATATAAATTTATAACTATACACTAATTTTTGGGAATTGAATGCATTTTTTGCACTATATTTTCAGGATGAGATAGTTTTTAAAATCAATAATAGATAACTATCATTAAATAATACGTAACATCTGTACAATAGTGGGTGAAAACTCATTAAGTTTTATTGCTATGTAAAAAGTTATTTTAAGCTAAATTTATTATTAGGAACGAAAAAACCATAGATGATTTACTTCAATCCATGATCAAATTAAGTAATTTTTTTTTATTTGAATCATTAAACACCTTCACAATGTCATAATACAGCATGTACGTGACGAAAATAACAGTCAACTGTAAAATCAATTATGTTTTAAAGAAAAATAAAATATATTTTTTTCAACTTCTATGTTAAATGTTATAATTAAAATAGTTACCTGGGATCCGTATCCGCATATTCATCGCGTACATCATACCATATAGTTCCACCATCAGCAATAAAATAAAGCTCATTCATTAAGGCACTTTTCAACCAATCTGGGATGTTTCTGAAAATGTGTTTGCATGTAATTGTTTTAAATTACATTTGTAATTATTACTATATATTCATTAAACTACCTACATATTGGACAAGATTGGATCTTGCCATTCTGCAATCTGCTTCTCCCAGTTCTCGTAATTTCTTAATGCGTAAGCTGCTATGCTTGCACCAGCTATGCCATCACTACCAAAATATTTTGTATAATACCTGAAAAAGTTAAACTTTATTATAAATTAAAAGATAAAGAAATATTTTTTTTAGGAAAAATGATTGCACACAAATAATTTAATATTAGGGATCTAAGAATGTGAAACATACTTTTTATGTATCTTCATATCTTTCTTGTATTTCATAATGGGCATGTCCCATACAAGTGAAAATTCCGTAGTTTGTATTCCCCCAGGGTCTAAACTCAAAGAACTTGATAGTGCTATAGAATCGCCTGTAAATAAAATTATCAATAACTTCTTTAAGTATTAATATTTTAGCTCTCTATACGAAGAAGATGGGTGTTATAAGTTTAACATCTTTATCAGTCCATAGCATTGTAATCAAGTAGTAGGATTAATGATGTTAATTATTTGCTCATTCTAGATTCAGATTTTTGTTTTTATTTAATAAATACTCAATAATAATTTCCAATTTAACAACAATCTTATTTTATGACACTATGAAAAAATGTTCGTTACTGGAAAGTAAAGAACATTTTTTCATATTTTCTTTTTCCAGGCTATAATAATTTCATACACAATTAATCATCATTTTTAGATAAAATATGTAAGAGTCGCCATAAAAGATAAAAAAAAAATAAGCCGTAAATTCGGACACATGTAAGTACAGTGAATTTTTTAATGAATGTTAATGGATCAAAATAAGGCATCCTGTAAACATAAGTGTTAAGGAATTTTAAAATATTTCAGTAAAGATGTTTAATGTTAAGTAAAACTTACATTTGTAGATCTTAAATACTTTTTCTTTCTCTTTATTAATTTTCTCAGTACTTTCTTCAAATGTTGGTGATGGAGGAGTGAGTTTTGGATCTGGTAGTAATTTTCCATTTTCTTTTATACATTCCCATATATATGAGGATGTTTTTGTGGAATTCCACAAACAATAACCTTCATGTATAGTCTCGTTCTCACATTTTCGTTTCGCAATTGTAAAACTGCATGTCATATCTGCTATTTTTTGTTCTAAAGTTACACCACAACTATATTCATCAGAGTATCTTTCTACATCTAGTTTACCTTAAACATAAATCTATGTTCTTATAACTTTATCATACCCAAACCACAAAACTTATAATTTTTTAAATAGAATTTAATAAAAAATTTAATCTATGATCAGGTTGTATAAAGCAATACCTGCTTTCAAGTATGTGTACTGGACAAAAATACTTATGTTTATCGCATATTTTACATAGAAAACTTATCATCCTTTTTATATTATTGAACCTTACAATTAGTATCTGATATGATAAAATAAATGATATATATAATGTATTTGAAGTATTGTTAAAACTGTTCTTGAACATAACAATTATTGTCAGAAATATATTTTAGTACAATAAAAGATACAATATTTTTTTATAAACATTAATAACAATAGGCTCTTACTGTATAATGCTATCATTTAAAAAGAAGGACACATTTTATTAAATTTTATGTTATAAAGTAGTTTATTACATAAAATTATAATTAATAATTATTACACACAACCAACCCATTGTTTTCTTTTTATTTGGTCCACCTAACACTTCAGTCCATGTAAATGTGATGTTAACATCTCGATGTTCATTGCAAACATTCAGAGCTGAGAACACAAATACTGCACATGGTAAACTGCTGTCCTGAAAATTTTAAACAAATAAAATAATATGCCATTTCACAACAGCGAAAACATGAAAATATGTTTGTATGTACAACCATTCATTTAACAATAAATAATTGTTTCCTAATACTATAATGAAATATTCTTATAATTATACTTTTATTTGATGTGTACACTAGTAAAACATGTCATTAATTGACATAATAAAAACATCTGAAAATCAGATTTAATATATAAATATGGCAACTTAGCATAAAACCACTGTATGAGGCATCACTTAAAATAGCAGTATTAACACATTAAAGGTGGGGAATCTTGACGAAAGTAAAATTTGAACAACCAAATGGCTTCAAACCACAAAACATACTAACTGTCAAATGGCACATGGATTAAAGAATGTGGTTGCAAACTGTACTAATACAACTCCTGCCTATTGTATATTACTATGACTCTCGCCTTTAAGCTACAGTCTAGGTAAATCATAGTACTATGACTCCCGCCTTTAATGAATTAAGACTAATATTACTGGACAATACCAAAATCTAATTTTCTTTTAATGCAATATTACATCTGAGTCCACTCAGAAGTAACCGTTTCTGTTGATTGGAGGATTGCCAATCACAAATATGTCTCATAAACATATTTTTAGGAATTACAAACATTCAAGTGATAAAACAGCCATTGTGTGAAATCTATATTACGTAACAGAAGAACTAATTTAGTGAATTATAAATCTGTAAAAAAGTGATGATTTAAACCCATTTAAAAGATTGAGTCAAATTGGAAACTAAATGTCAATTGAATACCTTATAATTATGAGGAATCACAGGTGATATTTGTCGGCACACTAATTTAACTCCATACTGCGACAAGTCATAAGTTGTCCAAGCACGAGGATACAAGGCAGTGTATTCACAGTCTGAACCGTGAAGATTCCATTCCCATGTTGCAGGTGCTTTTTTTGGTTTCCTGAAAATACTATTTTTCTTGTCTTATCTTAACATTACATAATTTACTAAATGGAAATGCAAATCAACATGAAATTATATAAATAAAAACTTTCACATTAACTTACCTAAAAGTTGATAAAACAGATTGGTAAATTGTTTCATTTTTAACATTTCTTATATTAACAATAAATTGACATTCTGGTACTGTCACATATTCATATATGCCAGGATACAGTTGAAAGCGGCAAAACTCCCCTTTGTACCCTCTTCCAATTGTACCTCCTCCGATTCCACCGATGGGACAACCTACAATTAATATGAATTTAAATTACTGATTTTTTTGCTATACTTAGATTTATGTAAAAGATTTTATACAAAATTATAATCATTGCTTTGCATAGCTTGTTTCTGAGAATATTCTGTGCCATCAATTTTAAGTAGCGTATACAATTTCATAAAATACAGAGCTAGGAGAACCGGTGTCTGCAACCATATTGATACCAAGATTTAAATTAGAACAACTTACTTATCAACATGTGTATATAATTGACAAAACTTTGTGATATAAAGGGCAATATTAATTACTGAATGGAATATCATTCTCCTTAGACATAATTTGCATTTAATTGCCTTACCATACATCCTTTTTGCTGAAATCATATTTACATAATCCATTATTGGACGTTTTTTATGCATTTTCCGTCCAACGTAATATTTTAGGTACCTATAAAGAACAGTGAATATTATGAAAATCCAATCACATTCATAGGAAAAACAAAATTACAGAATAGTCTGTCATTGCTAACAGTTTTTATATAAATTAATATTTAAACTAGTGGACGCTTCTAAACAACGACGCTTTTTCTCACAGGTTTAAGAAAAAAAGTATTATAGATTTTTTCATTCATAACCAATACCTTGCTGATAACGGCATCATGTCGAATATTTGTTTGGGCCTTGGTTTAACTATTTGTTTGCTACGAAGAGGAAATTTATGATCTAAATATAATTTTAAGCCGAACTTAGGCGGTTTATCAAGGTACATTTCTGGGTCCCCAATAGCCTCAATATCCATTTTCTAAAACAACTTTTAAGCTCAGAGAGAAGAACAATTCTTTAATTTAAACTTTATCTAAGTTGCATTCACGATATAATGTAATCATGACAATTGATAATTAGATAAAATACGTATAAAACAATGAAAGGACTGAAAGACTAAAATACAAAATTTCAGCACATATGACGTTACTTTACGTTGTTGCTACATATAAGAAATAATTAAGAGATGTTATAGAAATTGACAGGCAATCAAAATACAATGAAACACTCTTAGTTAGTTATGAAACATACTCACAAAATATCTTAAGTCGATCACCAGTTCGAAGCGATTTTGAAGTAACAAAGTGAAATTATTAATAGGAAAACTTATTCTAAAATTAAAACTTTTAAAACTGTCTAATATTTGTGACGGCACAATTTTTTATTTTTTATATTATCATGTAACTAAATGTTTATTTAGAATTATTTTCTGGATATTAGGATAAAAATGTTTATTTTATTAAATAACTATGGAATTTTAGTAATGTCCAAATCTTCGGTATCAATTATATTGGTAACATTAAATAATACTTGAAGTTTGTGTTAAGTGAAAATATTCCTTAAATAAAAAACTTTAATTTATTATGAAAAATACGGAACTGAATAAATTGTTTCAGTTTTGAAAAGAGTAATACAACTTTAATAAATGTACATAGTATAATCGAAAATATGTTTAAGTGAAAACCTCGTAGTAGTATCCATCCGATAGTTTGTTTACTGTTTTTCCAAGCGTTTAAAATGGATATACCTGTGCAAATAGCTATACGTCTCAAACCTCCTAGTATTGCAGACTCTTTACAGTGCATATTTAGTAATCCAGTAACACAAATAGTAATTACTGAAAGTGGACAAACGTTTCATGTTAACAGAGCACTTCCAGTAGATTGTACACAAGCACATCTATTTAATTCTTTTATGATCCCACAAATAAATTGTTTTTTGGATGGATGTGATACTTCAGTAGTAGTTTTTGGACAATCAAAGACTGGTAAAACCTATACACTATTTGGCCCAGGTATGAACTACTCTTTTTTAGATATATTTTTGTTCTTCTTTTTATCTCATTTACTTATTTTTACTAGTCATGAAAAACCAAAATAATGTATTTAATACAGACAACATTAATTTGTATTACAAGTTTTTTTAACAAATTTTGTGTTTTTAGGGTTTGAATGCATTCATAGTGAGTGTGATCAAGGAATTATTCCTCGATTTCTCACTGATATTTTTCACAAGTTAAGTCAAATGCCTGAGAGAGAATTTATATTACACATAACATGGATGCAGGTTGTTAATAACAATATATTTGATGTTCTTGGAACAGGCTTGGTCAGGTGTTGCAATGTTGAAGAGGTGTTTCAGTATTTGCAAATGGGTTGGCGACAAAGGTGTCTCGGAAATAACCACACAGTATTTACTGTGAGCATGGAACAAAAGTGGGTAGGGACAAATGGTGTTCTTAATCACAGGATGT
This sequence comes from Pharmacophagus antenor, assembly GCA_018245475.1. Classification (NCBI taxonomy): domain Eukaryota; kingdom Metazoa; phylum Arthropoda; class Insecta; order Lepidoptera; family Papilionidae; genus Pharmacophagus; species Pharmacophagus antenor. The sequence continues at coordinate 5,426 of DWQX01006181.1, read as the reverse complement.
CTACAGCAAGTTTCTGCGACCTTGCTGCCTACCCTGAGTCTAGTCTATTTGCATTAGAGAATATCATTAAGGAATTAGTATCAGGTAATCCTCCAAAGCAAATAAATTATGATCAATGCATACTTACAGCAATGCTACGAGATTCATTTGGTGGAAGAGCTTTTACTTGGGCCATAGGCTGCATAAGTACAGAACCAGAAGATTATCAGGATACATTAAAGGTTTTAAATTTGTGTTTATGCTGTAGAGGTATTAAGAATTTTGTAACTGTGAATTTATTTGCTGATAACAACACTCCTGTATACTCAGATAAAAATGTTTTACCAGCAGATAATAATTTTAACTTACAATTTGCAACAACTCAATGGATAAAATTAGTATCCAATGCAGAAGGTTTGTTTAATAAAATATTACAATCAAAATCATTATCTGAGACGGATATGAATCAAGTAAGTGAGTGGTTATTTTTGAAAGCAGAATGTGATGAATGTTTAAATGGAGATGTTGGTGGAGAAAATAAAGATATTTCTCAAAAACAAGGTTTACCTAGAATAGCTGAAGATACTGAACCAAGCGAACCTAGTGAATCTGATGTAGAATCAGACTCAGAAGATAGTCATTCTGAGACAGTATTTCAAGATAAAGTGGAAAAATTCATGGAATATTTTAGAGAAAAGAATGATCAACTGTTTGCTCAAAGATGTGAAGAATATTTGAATCATATTGATTCAGATGACATTACTATTTCAGAGACTAGTGGTTCACAATCTTTACCTATAATGACATCACAGTCAAATTCAGGTAGAAGAAGAACAATTCAACCAGGTGAAAGTTTATCAGGAGCTGAACTAGAGCTGTTACGAAAAGTTGCAGCAAAAGCAATATCTCCAGAATCTCAAAAAATAATATTAGAATCGCACAAAAAAGATGTTGATCCTGAACCTAAATTGATAGAAAGAGAACTTTTAAAAATGATAGATTCACCAAGGACAGCAGAAATATGTAAAAAATATAAAATTACGAAGGAAAAATATACTCAAAAACAGATTTTAGCAAGGAAACTTTCAAAAGAAATTACTAGCAGTCAAACACAACTTAAGGAACTAATTAATCTATGTGTAGCTAAGGAAAGATTAATTGATGATTTAAGTAAAGCATTGTGCTCTAATAATCAAAATAAAAACTTTACAGACAAACCTGATTCTAAATTATTTGATCAAGACACTGTTAAGGAGATAAAGAGACATGAAACCAATCTGAAGACGTATAAAAAACAAATAGATCAGATAAAAAGACAAATTAAGAAGGATGAAAAGCGGAAAAACACTTTAGACATAGAACTGGTAAAGGATAAATTGAAGTTAGATGAGCTTTCAGAAACATCTATAGATCTTAAAGACAAAAAAATTAACTCTCTAAAACATTTTACTAACAGAATTACACAATTAGACACTATTTTAAAAGAAAAAACAAATGATCTAGCTAATTTAGAATTATCAAAAGAGAAAGAGTTAATGTTGAGAAAGGAAATTAAAAACTTGCGTAAAACTAGGGAATGTTTACATGAACAGAGATGTAGTTTAGGACATAAAAGAAAAATTTATAAATCTTTATCGGATTCTGAGGTGCATATAAAAGGCTGATATATACAATTTCTTTAACAATTTTGTGCATTTTTCAATATGATAATATTTCTTACAGGAAAGAAAAATATTTGAATGTGAAGAAGCTATAGAGGCAATAGACACTGCAATTGAATTCAAAAATAATTTAATATGTGGAAAGTCCCCTTCAGCATCATTATCTGACTCTCAAGATAACAAAGATTCAAGAAGTAGAGGTGAACAAATGCTAATGGCAAGACTAGACAAGTTGTCCCATGATGAAATGAAATCGTTACTTTATAGGTATTTCGAAAAGGTAAAATTTTGTTAATTTTTCATTACTACTTATTTAAATGAAATATTTGAAAATAAGAGGAAAGTTATTCTGGAATTGAGTTATTATCTCATATGTTTTATTAAATTTTATTTACTTTCTTAATAACCATAAATGTGTCTATTTGATATGTAATAAATATACTGGATATTAATATAATATTATTGTTAACTTCTGTATGTAGTGAAATACCTAGAGATTAAAATTAAGACCACTCTGTTAGATCATTGAAGGATTGAAGTGAGGAATTTGGATTTAACATTGATCTTATCTTATATTTGATATGAGTTTTTATATTTAAGCAAATATTACACGTATCATAAAATAATATTTAAATAATTTTATCACATTTATTTCTACTATCTGTTATTAACCCATTATCATGTAGGATTCAGGTTACAGACGTCCTGATGGTTATAACAGAGTACCTTTGGCTGTTATTTATTATACTATGCATAGAATAGACTATTCATTTTGTTTTGATAGTCAGTTAATAAATCCAATTATAAAGGTTTTGCGAAGAAAGTTTTGCGACTCTAAAAAAAATGTTTTATAGGTAAATATACTTTTATTACATCCTTTCAAAGTTTTCTCCACCAGCCTCTATATAAAGTTTTATGCGTCTGAACCAGTTTTCGAAACACTTTTCCAGTCCGCCGTAGACATCTCGTTTACAGCGTTCTCGAATGCTAAGAGCACATCATCCGGCGACGAAAATTGTATCCCGTTGAACTGATTTTGAAGTCACATGGTGCTAGATCAGGGCTGTAAGAAGGGTGGACCCTGGAGTTTGACCAGTGTGCTGTCTAAGAAGTCCATCATTTTAATTGCGGTGTGGGCGGGCGCATTGTCTTGGTGAAGCAGTAGCCTGCGGAACCCTGTGTTTGGACTTGTTGCTCACAACAGAATAAACTTCTGCCAAGCATTTGGTAGTATACCATTCGGCGGTAATGCTTCCATGGTTTTGTAAAGGAATTGACACCAAATAGCCAGTCAAATTGAAAAAGCTCGCGATCAAAATCTTCCCGCCGCTTCTAAATCTCTTTACTTTGGTAGGCATTGACTCGTTTTGAAACACCCAAACTGTCGACTGGCCCTTCGTTTTTGAATCGTATTGATAAATCCAGGATTCATCACCTGTAACGATGTCGTACACACGCCGAGACAAGCCTGCTTCAAATTTGTCTATCACGTCATGGCACCATTCCACCTATGCCTGCTTCTGAATGTCGGTGAAATTGTGCGGCACCCAGCGTGAAACTATTCTCCGCACTCAAAGGTGCACGTGTAGAATCTCGCGAAGGTTTCCTGATCCAATCTGCAGTATATGCTGAATCTCATGGTATGTAACTCGTCTATTGTCTTGGATCAAATATTTCACTACTAGCACGTTTTCTTCCGTAACATCCGTCAAAGGGCGACCACTTCTTTCTTCATCCCCCAAAGTTAGTCGACCACGCTTAAATTCTTCTAATTAATTATACCAACGATTCACGGTTGCCTTAGAAGGGCCTTCATCCATGAACACCAAGCGCCCGACAGGGTCGTCTCCATCACACGAGCCTTCCTGTCGAATCACACCTTCCGCTATCGCGCTGGAAGCGCACTCGTCGAGCCGCCCCATCAAAGCGGGGGTCCCCCATGGATCCTGCCTCTCCCCCTCCTCTTCGCCCTGTACACCAGCGACATCCCCAAGAACCCTGCCATCAATCTCGCGCTTTTCGCGTTTTACACCGCCCTCTACGTCTCGGGCAATAGCCTTACAAGGCTGGTGAGGAACCTCCAGACGGTGACCAGGCGCCGAGGCGCCTGGTTTCATACCTGGAGGATCGACATCAACACGATGAAGAGCAACGGCCTGCATTTCACCCATTCCCGCCTATCTCGCAGCAAGAAAGCTGCTCGCTTCCTCACGCTGGGAGAAATCTCCTTGCTCACCCGCGTCATTCCCTGAAAGGACACGGTCAAATACCTCGGCGTCACTTTAGACCGCCGCTTCACATTCTCAGCCCACGCCCGCAGAGTTAGGAGTAAGGCGGCCTCAGTGTTAGGCCTCTTACATCCCCTGATATGCAAAAGAAGCAAGCTCTCTCTTCGCCACAAAGTGCTTCTCTACAAGACTTGCGTTAGGCCCATCCTGACCTACGCGAGTGTAGAGTTCATGCACCGGCATGATGTCGTCAAAACCCTGCAGGTCCTCCAGAACCGCTTCGCCCAGCTCACGGGGGCGGTGTGGTACCAGAGAACATAAACCTGCACAGTGACTTTCGCCATCCTACGATCGAACAGTTTGTCAATGACTGTGCTCTCATTCATTTCGAGGTGGGTATGCGCACCACCCCAATAAATTGATCGTTAAAATAGTCGACTATGTGCCGATTCCAAATCTACGCTTATCCAAGCGTCGTCCGCATTATATATTAGTTACTCTCAATGCAAGGGTCGGGTCACACAGAAAAAACACTCAAACTATCAACTCGGTGCACAACACCACATGCATCTACAATACCAGTCACCGACACACCTCAATCGTCGTACACTAGATACATCCGAATACCCGTGCGATACTCTCCTCGCGTATTGCGTCAGAGGCGAACGATAGTCGCGATTAGAGCCCGCGCCTCGACATCGACTATCATTTAGCTCGCCACTTGAGAGTTAGGGTAAGCTAGCTTCTCTGGCCAGAGTAATGTAGTTGGAGCCAGTTTCGATGAATCTGTAATAGTCGTTAAAAAGACTAACAGCACAAACTTCACCGAAAACAGCAGAAGTAGCAGCATCCATGAATGCCTTTTAAAGTCTATCGTACGATTCGTCCGGTTACAGGCGGCACTTAAAATTTTAAAAAATCATAGGGCGAAAATGTTCTTGACGCAAAAACATTTTTCAATGAAACGCGATGATTTAAATTAGCTCGCAAATAATGTGGAGGGAAGTTTTGAATTTGTACTTATAAGTAATCGTATTTTTAAATACATTATAACTGGCCAGTCTCGCATACATAAAAGCTTTTTCTCGCAATTCTTTCTGATCGACCTGGTATATTGTAGGTATTAAGTATATATATATATACACCATTTAAATATTTTAATATTGTGTATGTATCATTCTACCACTAATATATTACAAATATATCCATATTAATCAGTAACCACTAAAATAGTCGTGATAAAAACAAATACTATGTAACATTTTAATAGTTTGTAATTGTTTTTGCAAGTTTGATAAAGTAAAAATGTCATGTGAACAATTGTTTTGTAGGTAGTAGATCTCCGCAGTGCTTGTGCAGCATTGGAAGTGGGTGCTGCTGCGGCGGCGGAAGAGGCAGCCGTGTGGCGAGCGCGCGCAGCGGCTGCATGGCGGCATGCTCATAAGCCTCGGCCACCTCAGCACAGCAGGTAATACACTATTTGTACGCGCAATAGATTACAGGGATATATGTATATATACACACATCTATCTATATGTATGTATATATATATATATAT
>DWQX01006180.1:0-11749 GCA_018245475.1 Pharmacophagus antenor | reverse complement strand
CAGCAGTGCGATTACTCTTTAAAAAAAATATTATAAAGGTTCGCCGTACACATTCCAAAGAACACCGTTTCGATAATAAGTGAAATTAACTTTTATTGCGATAACTGAAGGATCCACTATTCAGTGGTGCAACGACCTGTATGAATGAGATTGATACAAACGACCTCTCACTAACTTGTGCATTAGAATCAAGATCATTCTATAACGAAAAATATCTACTTCACTTAATATCCGAGATAAGAAAACCACGTGTGTTTATTTTCTTATCTATTGATTGTTACTAACATAACTAAAAGGAATCATGGGTGTAAACGATGATGAAATTCATAGCGTGAGAGTGTAGTTATTTGTTTCATATCATCATTGGATCATTTAACTGATGAAAATAGAAAATAAGTTTACTCGTAGAAACTAACCTTCAAGAAAATGAGTAATATAGTTCAATAATCTAAAAGGCAAGATATCGTTTATATAAATATTTGTTAAAATTCACTCTTATCATTCATGAAGGTCAATAAACAATAGTCTTTTAATATAAATTAGTTCGCACTAATTATAAGAATTATTCTAGGTGAAGACCCTTCACCTTCTACGGTTACATCATCACTTAATATTGGGTAAAGATTACCCCGAATAGGAAACGTACTAAAATATCTTAAATCCTACTTTATCACCTCCATACTTAATTCTAGATATGAAATTTATGACTCCACTGAAGGTTATTATTATAATTATTTAGATGTCAAAGATGCAGCGCTTCCTTTTTTTCCTGCTGTCTATATTACTACACCATAGGTATAATCAAACACTGTAAACCAAAACAATCCATTAATTGCTACAAAATTATTTTACCACGTAGTTAATAGTTACATTTGCGGTATTCTTTTATTCAGCAACGTGCTAACACATGAAGTCAATTTCAATTAATGTTAAGTAACAATGAGACTGTTTATAGGCGTTCTTACCCAGAATACTCAAGGCTCTAATATATATGTCTGCCAGAACAGAGTAATGCTGTTATGGCGCAGGTTTTGATTGAGGGTGGTAGCTAGCCTAGCCAACTCCACTACTCACGTGACGCAGAAGTCAAACCCGGGACGTCTGTATGCCAGGACAAGCGATAAACCACGGTGCTACCGAGGCAGTTATATTATGTAAGTATTGAAAATGTACACACGATTATAATCGTTATTAACTTCAATATTTCTAACACCATATGTAAAATACACATTTTACATGCATCTGTAAAACAATCGGATGTTGATGAACTCGAAACTTTAGCTCAGAACAAATGTATCAATTACAATGGACGTTCTATTTCATAATACCTTGAACGTCCAAGTCCGCGCACCACGCCGCACTCGGCACGCGGGACAGCTTTCGAACCAGAGTAAATTGGTGAAGTCAAACAAGTTCAGCCAACTGCACACTATAATCATTCCCGCGTACAAAATTCTCGGAAAACGCCAATGTTATTATCTTTGACGAACTTTTTACTTAAGTTACATGCATGGTTGTAAGCGCTCACCCAAAATTGCCGGGTGGTAAGTAAAAATGCATTATAAACTTTTTGTTGAAAAAACTTAACCAATGTTTTATTAATATTATGCAGTAATCTGCGATGCGACAATATAAAGGTTTATTTCTTATGAAATAATTTAAATAGGCTACAACCTTGTGTGATACGTCTTAAATAATTAACGTCCCTTTGCAAGAATCGCTAATTGGTCTTACGTTATCATTATATCCATACCCGTTGATGTTCAACAATACACATTGATTCACTTATTTCATTTTACAATAGTTGAACCCAGAACGGTGGCGACAAACATTTTTAAACTCGTTCGATGAACATGACATTATTGTTTTAACCAACACCTCGAAGCCAGATCCCGAAAATTTTGGAGGTACACACAAAAATTTAAAAGGGAAATAAATGAGATAAACAATCTTAACCAATTAGCATTAAGTATAAAGTATTCCTGCACTACAGAACAAATACTTAATATTTTTTATTTACCGACAGAAGAATGTCGTCGGCTTTATTATCAGAATGTTTAACACCTGGATGAACTTTACGGGAAAAAGTAAAAATTGTTTATATTTGCTATGCATAGAAATTGTTTCAATCAAATTATGAATCTAGTTGTAAAACACAATCAAGGAAATTAGATTTACAATTTATTTTTAGATTTACAAACTAAACTATTAAGAAGATTGACTTGCGAATTTTTCTTTGCTCTACACAATCTTGTTTGGTATTACGCATTATGATTATTAGGATCGACGACATATAACAATTGTGATAAAAGACCCGTTAAATACTCCATTTATTTAATTGAGGTACGTAACATAATTTTCGATATTACAAAACTATACTACGATATTCACTTTATCGAAGAAACAACCTATACAAACGTAAAAAGAAAAACTAACTTTCGCGTAGCTATAAACCACATTTCTCTTATGCACCCATACACTTCAACTCTGACATTCTACAGCTTAAATTGACATTACGTAACTTAACACAAAGCAGCGAAAAGTAAATATTACTTTCTTATGTAGCTTTCAATAAATAACCTTTCGTTTGTCTTAAAAAAAGGTAATGTAAATTATCAAAATTAGAAAAGTATGGAATGTAGAATTTAGTGTTATGTTATATAATTAATGAATCAGAACACTGGAACCAGTTTAACAATTTGTTAGCAATTTTGAATATCTAACAATATTATAATAAGACAAACAAATCATCACTTGTAAGTTTGCTACGAAATACACACACTGAGATGTTTAGAAAGTAATCAGTATTCTTCATCGCATTTTGATTGCTTGATAGGCAACAAATTAAAATAGAATGTTGTTCATTTTTTGGCTTCTTTTAATATCCCTATTACTTATTCGAACTTATATTGTCTGTTATTAATTTATTTTTAATGGTACCCGTGAAACTCCAACAGGAGATATGAAATAAATTACTTAACAAATCGATATCTAGTAATGTATAAATGACCCGTTTTAATCTTTGGTCAAGAATAGTTTTTTATTGAGAGAGTGAACCCCGTCTTAAACGAAGACTTCACTTCTGTACAGTGCAATTTCGGATTAAGCTTAAATAAGTTTAAAAATAATATTTTTAAAAGAACTGATAATCTTCTGATGACTAGGGCGATATTTTAAATTTTAGCTAAAAACATTCTCGAACGAAGCATCTTACGAAAAATAATCCAGTTAGTCGTAAGGAAGATAAGAAAAAACTTTGTTAACTCCTCTCTTTGGGGCTCTAAAGAAAGAAATTTAAAAATGTTAATTATGTGTTAAAATTTAGTCCAGTACTTGGCAGAACTCGTGAGCTGGATCGTAAAATAACTGGGTTGCAAATTCTATTCTTGAATTTATGTGAATGTCAATTTAGATCTTTTGCTGTCTAGTGCAACAATGTCATATTCCAAAGTGTAATATTATGTCTCTCCGTCGTTCTTTGTGCATTAATAATATAACGAAAAAATAGATTAAAAAAATCAAAAGATTTCGTCTCAAATTTTATTATGATTTTTCATGTTCACTAGGTTTCTATTACCTTATCAAATCAAAAATTAATTTGCGAAGATGTAGATTAAAGAAAACTTAGCAATACTTATTTCTTGCGCAAAGTAGTCTATAAGCAATAGTATGTTCCGATTCGTAGGAGTGAACGTCTTATATTGTAAGGAGATGTAATGTGACCGTGTAAACATACTAACACTCGCTTCACAATAGTACTACATACAATTCTTCCTGGGACGTAGTATAAAAAAAAATATATATGTTGGGGGACACTTGTCATTGCATAAATATATTAAAAGTTTGTATGGTCCATTAAATCACTTATAGGTTTGGACTTTCCGCTTAATGTTAAAAGATATCAAAAATATTGTCCCACTCTACGCTATTCATATTTCTAAAATAAAAAAAATGTACTATATGCTCGGGATATTTCATAAACTATGATCCAGAATCGTAAAACTAGTTCAATCTGATTCGCGAAACTGAATATAAACCGGATGTATCTTATTATGGGAACGGTGACTACTCGGAAAAATTGTCGACCAACTGGACAAAGTAGGATGTCTAACAGTATATTACCTATCTAGGTAAACTAAGCAAGAAAATAACTAAGATGTGATGATTACTAAACATGAATCTTAATATTTGACAGCGGTTTGGAAATTTCATTACGGAGGGTTAATTATCAAACACATAAAAATATATTCACACAAATAAAATATTTTAAATGCATAATTTAGCAGGCGATGAAAGTTGTCCACCATTAATGTTTTTGTAGGTTTAAAATCTACATTTTCCAAAACTACTAGCATATTTAAAATCAGACTAAATCTCCTCGGCTGTAATTCCAATGAAATTGATAATAATACAAGTGAAATAATATTTACAATCAATTGATTGCCCACCAGTATTTATTTCATAATTTATTTCTTCTTTTTCATCTTATGACTGTACAAAAAGACTAATTATGTTAGCCAGTTAGTCAACAGGCATACTCTTCCAGTCAACCTACAGCGTTGTGAAGAAATATGAGTGCAAGAAAAATAAAAACACAAATAATAATGTTGTGAGATATTAAACATTTCTTTAAGGGAAAAAACCTTAGAATTAAGAGAGAAAAAGAGTTGGATTCTGATACATCCAAAATTTATGTACTTCATATTTAGGAAATACTCCCAGAGCATAAGTTTAAGTAAAGGCAATATATAATGTATTACGTAATAACAAAAATAAATAATAAGAAAGAATTATAATATCTTAAACGAATAACGTAAACGCGTATTTATATATACGTTAAATTAATCTATTTAATAAAAGATAAACGCGGTATAACAGATTTTAATAAGTAATCGCAAATAATAATGTAGCTAGGTCAGTACAAATGAATTATTAACATGAAACTAGTTTACACTCTCTGTAAAAAGTGTATGACGGATAAAGCCACAGAGCGTATGAAATCGTTTACTATCTGATGCATTTGATATAATTGATAAAATATGCGGTAATGAAGTGGAGGGTCTTGATAAAATACTGCATTACTCTCTTATACGTACGCCAGATACATGAATCTACTTATATATCAACCAAGCTAAATCTTTTAAATCTGATAATGAACTATACAATCGTTTAAAAAGGTGCAAAAATACAAAATAATAAATAAAATAAAATAAACGTAAGTACGTAATTTCTTAACAGCAGACATTATTATGGTCTATTTAAGGAGCCGTTGTTTTTGTTGAATATTTCTCGGCCAATCGTATATTAATCTAATATTATTAAAAAAGAAAAACGATCGAATGAAAAATCATTACTATTGCAATGTATTTCAGGCGCTGTAGTTGTCAAACCAAACACATTCCGGTCACAGAGACTAACGACTTGTTGATAAAAATGTATAATGTACAATATAAGTTACATCACATGATTACAAGTAAAAGACATCCCAAAAAAAAAATACTGTCTGGGTGCATTATACCTATCGAGCTCTGTAGTGGACAATGTACTGCACGAATTCAAAACGACCTTGGGATTCAATAAGCCAATTCGAGCTGATTAATAAATATTCGGCTCACTTGGATAACAACCAAATGTCTGAAAATGATTAAATACATATCTAATTTTTTCAAATAACAAAAAACCCTTTAAAAATAGTTAAAAACTATTATTTATCATCATAATTTCCATTTCTTTTCTACATCATATAAAATCAATATACGTTAAATTATAAAAACAACCAATGATTTTGTTGCAATATAATATATTCTTCCCTATCACAAGTACATTTTGCTCAAGAGAATTCTTCACATTAATTCATAATTCTTACACAAAATTTTAAAATTTAAAACAGGAATTCGGAGTTTATCTATAAATGTTGTCACGTCAGAGTAAACCCCTGGTTGGCCATTTTGAAAATAAATCATCTTCATTGTTCAACAACATGCAATGCGTTTTGTAACTCAGCGGTCTAAACAACTTCTATGTTACTGCAATTGTTTGGTGATCACGTACGTACGGTAACAAACAACGAGTGCCCAAGTTTTCTTTGATGACTATTTATTATTATTATTATATTTAATGTTACATACATTTTTTATTATTTTTAATTAAATATTATACTATTATTACCATTTTCAAAAACAAATTAATAGGCTCGAATAAAAACGAAAATAACAAAAAATTATATGTTATAGGCTGACGCTTGGCCTCGATAGCACCAGCCGTAGGTGGTGAAGTGTGTTCGCCCGGAATACATCTAGCTCTCTCACACGTAGGGCTGGCGGTACACAGCAATGCTGTTACGGCGGTAGATTGACAATGAGGGTTTTGTATCTAGCCAGGCGGGTTCGAAAAACCCTACCACCATCCAAACTCCACCAATCGTGTGGCGCGAGAAACGAACCCGGTACCTCCGCGTTACAAGGCAAACGAGTATACTGCGCAACAGAGACGGCCAAGAGAAAACATACTACAAAATACCAAATCCATAATCATTTGTAATCAATATCCAGAAAACAAGCTTGTATCGTTGTGGAATAAAGTCATCACTCCAACCATTTGTTTGCCCCAATTAATCACCGGCTGTCCTAATTAAAGCAATAATCGAAATGTTATTGACGTAATTTGATAGATTAGTTCAGCACAGTTTTTCAGATCAGTTATGATTAGATTACACTGGGCTGATTGGATTTTAATTAGCAAAGGACTTGTACTAAACATGAAGTTAAATTTCTATAAAAGTAAACTGCGACTCTGGTAAAGGGAAAACTTCATACAGGCTCATGTATCATGTATCAGAAAAAGTTTGTATTTTGATTTTTCTTATCTGTATATTTCTATGATTAAAGAATCAATTCTCACACAATAATTCCATGAAATACGATTAATTTTTTTTAAATAGTTCATAAGGGCAAAAGCGACGAGGATATTAAAATCTTACGAAATAGAGTATTAGGACAGGTTAATTTTAATAATAAATATTCATAAAGGCACGTTGTCGTGGCATTACACGACGAGAAAAACATGAAAAACTCGAACGCTGAAGTGAAATTTGCTTGCTTATTTTTTATATCTCCTATATGATGATGATTATAAAATTATTAAATTCTCGGCGTAGGACAGAAACATATTTTCAATTAAATGTATGTATGTATATGAAACTTTTTAAAATATACTACCTAAAATATAAATTAGCCAATGGCCGAAATTCAAATCTCTAATAGTACTCATAAAAGAAGAACATTAATAATATACTCGTAATTTAAAATGTTACGATGAGGAAAAACCAAGGTCAACGGTAATTTTAATAAATCATATGTTGTATTCATGGGGAAAATGTTTCATTTTATGTGTAACTGCATAATCATTGTCGTCATCACTGCAGTTCGGCGGTGACGTCACTACAACCTCAAGTAGGTACATCATTTCCTTTATAGATAACAATTTGGTTGAAAATACGGATTATGAATCATATTACATTTTGGAAAAGTCATTTTACACAAAATTAGTTATTGTAGAATCAAATAAAAAAAAAAGTTAAATTTAAACAAAACTTAGCGTACAATAAAAGGTCAATTTTAAAGATGATAACAAGTTTTGTGTGAAGTACAGCTGATTATAATACAAACCGAAGTGCCAAAGACCTCTTAAAAACAGAAAAGTCCTGAATCGCGCACACAAATTCGTTGGCTTCCTGCTTTTGCTCGCAGCAAATTATAATCATCCTACATTATTAACATCACTGGCAGACATTCCTTCTTGCGGAATACTGCTTGGCGACATAATAGACACTGCTAGGTGTCAATCTATCAACATCATCTCCAGCAAGAGAAACCTGACAATTTGTTAATGAATCATCTAATTAATTTGTAAGATTCTCATTTGATGAAACTAAAATTTTATGCCAAATTCGATTTGATATTTCATAAAGTATAAACAAACTTAGTGATTTGATGTTTCCTTAAGCTATTATTATACGTACGACTTCAAGTGATTAATTATGAAGCTGGAGAAACATTGACTTCGGATGAAATTCGTACTCGTGACTCAGGGGACTGACCTGCGAAGCACGCGGCCGCAAAGGACGACAAGTATTTGCATTTATAAAAAAAAAATGCTACATTTACGTAAATAATAGGCCTTAACGAGTTTTTTTGGTTAAACTAGGAACGAAAACAAAATCATTAATTATTATTACTCTATAGCTATTTTTACGTGTGACAGGTGGATTTCTTAATAGCATTCCTGAGTATAAAATATAAATAGCTTAAAATACCTTCCGCTTGTTTTGTTACGGTATTTAAACATTTTTAAGTTATTAAGCAAATTAATTTTAAAAATATTTTTACAGATAATGAAAACATTTCAAAACTACGAAGAAGTTTTAAAGGTAATTTTCTATAAACTCACTCAGCCCGAAAATTATGGTTAACATGTCAAAGCCGATATAACTCAGGAAAATATTAACGGGCATCTGACAAAATTTAATACATTTATCCTACTCTGTCATATCAAATTTTCAGAATAACTTTGTATAGCCGCAACAGTAATGGCCACTCCAAGCCGTACTTCCCAAGTTTGGGTTACAGGTTGTAACACTATATTAATGGATCGATCTATGTAATTCACCTGTAAGGACGTTTATGTGGTAAGCCAATTTCGTGATGACTTTAACTGACATTTTAAATCAATGCCAAATTACCTACAGATACATCCTCAAAAAAAAAAGAAAGTATGAACTAGATTAATTTAAAAGCCACAACAATTTAAAGAAAAACATTTTTCATTTTGTATTATAAAACGGTTAATGCAAAAATAAAATTTAAACAGTTAAAGTAAAAATTTAATTTTGTGATAAATATGTACGTAAGGTTTAATAGCGTAAATACTTTTATAAGAAACAGAATCATCAGCCAGCCAGTACTCGAAAACTATTACAATAAAAAAAAATCAATATACAACCTCTACTTAAATAAGCAACGTGTAAGTATTAAGTGGGTAATAAAATTAATAGAATTCAACTAAGAAAAGAAGTCATTTATGAAGATTATTTCACTTACCACTTATTAAAATTATGTACTAGCTAGATATACACAAAACACTAACACTAGTGAAAATACTGAATTTAAAAAATACAAAACGTTCGTTTGATTTACGCCGTTCAATGCAGCACATGCGTTCTCAGCGACGGCGCCTCGCGGTATGATAACAGAAAGCCTAGGAGCCGGTCTTAATTATATCAACGTAATGCTTTTAAACATCACGGATACGACACGACTGATCCACGTTGACGACCATGACGCGCAATCAAAAGCAGTAATTTAAACAAGCACAATTTTTAAATCTTACACATACTAATATTGCTAGAAAAAAAAATTAGAGTGGTAAAACACCAATAAGCTAAGTAAGACATATGTGTGAACGATGCATCTGGTGTTAGTTAATTAAAACATTAGTAAATGTTATGCCTAATCTTATCAATGAAATAAAACGTTTTCTTCCACCATAAATACACATGTAAATGCTAGAAGGCGATGAAGTTCTATACGATTTTTGTAATTTTTTACTTTCGTCATAGATTTAAGACAGTTCCAATCATTGGTTTAATATATTAGGCCGAGCCTTTCGGCATGTGCGAGTAGCATGACAGTACCGTAACTTCCTGAATGTGTTAAATGTACAAACTAAGTGTCAGTATAGAACCAACACATAAATTCATAATCTACATCTACAAAAATCTACAGTTCCGTAAATTGATTGATGCGATCAAAATGATCGCCTAATTAAGTTATATAACCCACATCAAGATCGAATAACGAATAGCCAGTATCACGAAACGTGTTACACTGATTAGGTTTTAGAATCGACTATGCTACTGTTACACTTGAAAAATGTTAGTTACAATGCCGTGCCTGCACGCAGAGCAAGCCCGAGCTCATAAATACTCATGTGTACGTAAAAAAAAATAATATATGGCGTGATTTTTTCATTTTTTGATCTTTATGGTCTTTTGCTTAGATTTGTCCCGCTGTATCAAGTAGTCTAATATTCTCTATTTTATTATATAACTGATAATATCTCAAATGATAAAGACACATTAATCAATGGTAGCACAATTATAAAGAAAATTGTATAATATGGAAAACAGATTTGGGCTATATTGATATCGTCACTTACAACACTTACGGTCGAAAATGTAATTGGAATTATTCTTAGTTTCTCTCAATAAAAAAGATGTACCCATTTTAATTTAAATTAACGAATTCTATAAAGGAAGCTGCTTATTGAGGAAAGTAAATGAAGCTTTTCTGTACAACATAATCTGCCCGGACATCTTACTTGAATACATTCCGACGAGTTTGACGGTTAACGAAATAAGAATCACGTCAAAGTTAACAATGTAATCTATGGGTGTCAAGTATATTTAGCTTGTGTGTAAAAGTATATTTATAGTCGAGACGATGATGAAAACCATGAGTGGTTCATAACTAAAATATTTGTACACTGTTCAGATCAAAAATTAAAATTTTACTGCCTTCTTGTTGTAGTGTGGTAAGGTTTGTTCGCTCCCGCCTGACTAGCTACCATCCTCAACGGCAAACTACCGCCAAACAGCATTACTGCGTTCCGGCATTCATACATGTGAGAGCCAGAATTGTTCAGGGCGAGTATGCTTCACCATATACCGACTTTTTATTACTTAATAGGTGAAATTGACGTAAGTATTAGTCAATTGCTGAATAAAATAGTATCGATGTCGCCATTCGACTTCATTAAGTTCCGAGATGAATCTTACATTATTATACCTACATTTAAAAGTTAACCTATGCAAGTTAATTAATTATAATATATTTATTATCTGTAGAATGTCGTCGTCGTGCACAGTTTTATTTCTTACCAAACTTTTTACAAATATCTATAATTTGGAACGTTAAAACGAACTTTTTCTTGTTGTTTTCAACGAATTAATAAATTATTACAGTGTTTATATTAGCAATCCTTAATAGCAACCCGTAATGATAGACAAGAATTGAAGTTCGAAATAAATTTATATTAAACAGTAAAATTAAGAACTCACCGATAGGCTGATTCGTTTATAGATCCGATGTTTTGCGTTACGAAGTTGAGCATCCCTGGAGAGAAGTCCTTGGTCGTCTTGTTATACTATGAAAAGAAAAAAAAGAAAATTATTCTAGAGTCGAAAACTTCTGGAAGAATGATGAACTGTAATTTCCTCAAAAATAGACTTGCAATTTGTTTAACGAATAAAAAAGGCTCAACAAACGGTAACATATGTAACTTATTAATCTTCTAAAAACATAAATATTTAATAAAAAAATAATATTAATTTAATTTAACACGTCGACGGTACGACGTCGAACGCTTATCTCCTGAAAATGAATGAAATGAAACGATTTGAGAATGTAATTTAGTCGTAGTAATTGCGATTATAAGAAGCGGGAATTAGCAAAACATTGTTCGTTTTATTAAGTCATGAAGATCACACTCGGATGAATAAATTACTTCTAAGTACAGTAACAAAGTATGTCAAACTTTTTTTTTTGTTTGCGCGGGGAAAATGCATTGCTGCACCGTACCCTCTCCCGTGGGAGGGGGAGGCGTGTGTGGGGCTGCCGGCGCCCAGAGAAGGGCACTTTTCCTGGAAATAGAATTATTTCCAGGGGCTACCCACTAAAAACCCCGCGGCGGT
>DWQX01006179.1:0-11750 GCA_018245475.1 Pharmacophagus antenor | reverse complement strand
ACTATGTTCTCAATCTACTATGATTTATTAATATTAGCTTACATCATTGCTTTAATACAGTAAGCTAAGCTTTTCGGCTTTGATAAGAAAACCGCCACTGACTTATGGTAATTAAAGAAAACTGCTGAATGAAGGTCAGGACCGGCGGTGTGCAGATCTATAGGTAAGGTCTGTATCTACCAGTAAGCGACTATCAGCTGATGATGATAATGATAACATTGAATTACTAACCTAATATTCGAGTCAAAAAGCAAAAAATCAACATCTTACTGTCAAAGCCGTAACATTTTCTGAAGATTACTCGTGTAGCTGCGAAACGTGTACAAATTATATTTAAGTCATAATATTTGCCATTAAAGAAATTAACAAATTATTTTTTTGTTCCATAGAGTCATGGACTTTCACAAACTAACGCTTGAATCAATAAATTATATTAATCTTCCAAACCTATCTGAATCATATACTTTAGAACCACCTTTAATATCTTGCATTAAATTAATTCCTACTGAGTTTAAAAAAATTATAACAATATAATGTCGAATAATATTAGCTTCAATAAAAAAAAACTGTAAATTATATTTATTGATAGGATAATTATTTAAACGTTTATTAAGGGTACAATTGTTTTTCGGGTGAGGCCAGTAATGAATATATTTCGAATTTTAATATTTTCTATATATACCACGTTATCAACAACAATACATATCAACTTATTATCCATCGCTGAGTAGCAAAAATGTTTTCTTCGCCTTTACTTTAAAATAAATTATTATAATACCTTTCTTAAATATTAGCACGAATTTTACATAGTTTCTTGGATATATTATGTAGACTAATCAGGCTGTAATATTCGTTCAAAATATATTTTTACGTTTAAAGGCTCCAAAAAAAAAAAAAAGCGTAAACAAAGTTTTAAATCCATTAGCGCCGTGTGTCACGCGAAGCAGCCCGCCCGTTTGTCCCGCGTCGCGGCGACAGTCGCTTCGTAAAGTTGTAACTTAACGAAAACATTCTTATCCTAACCGACAACGAAATTTTCCTCGGCTCTAAGTGAATCAGCGTCGAACGTTACGATATCGCGCCAATACAGGAAGTGATTCAGAATGCGGTTAAATATTTTGAACGATCTTTTATTATTTTTCCACACATTGACCGATTAAACTAGTGTTTGAAAGTTAAAAAGTATGCTTAAACATTGAAGTCCATTCGACGTGTATACACGTCAATTCAAATCTGTACTGCGAAACAGTTGACGTGTATATTGAAGGTGTGAAATAAAAATAAATACCATCGAATTGTATGTAGAAATTCTACATATATCATAAAATTTATAACAGGATTATTTACTCTATATTTACCGTTACTCTGTATTTACTGTAGTTATGCTATGTGTATATATACATAGCATAACTAGGTTTATGTATGTCTGTATAACCATATTATTGATAACTTCAGTTTTATTAACTATATTTGAATGTGTTCAAGCATTATTAACCTGTTAACGGTGGAATTACTATTTAAATTATCACAGAGTGCAGAATTAAAAGCAAGAAATATATTTACAGGCTAATTATATAATCGCGCACGTGTATTTGTTTCAATTTTCGTTTGTTAAATATTGATTCTGGGTAAAGGTTCTTTCACAGGTTCTTATGAACTTTCTTTTTGTTTTCGTGGATGAAATTTTTGATGAACTAGTCAATCTTTTGAGGGAAACCAGAGTAGTGTGGTAACTTTTACCCATAAAAACCTCGTTGGTGGTCATCTTTATCGTTTTATGTTCATGGGATCTTCTGTTGGAACCACCAATGGGGACTGCACAAGGCAACATTACCACAATTTTTAAACCTAATATATGAATGCGTTTACTCGTTATTTGGACACAAAAATTTGCACTAACTAGTCTGGAATCACCTTCAAAAGAGAATGCTAAATCTATAAATATTTTATGATCGCTTTGTATTATACTTTGGTCTACTGATCTTTGTAGCGTTGGAGCGAAATGTGAAGGCTTTTGTCTTTCCGTCTGCTAACAGATTGTTACACTTTCGAAAATTTTGTTATTCTATTTGTTACGATAACGAATATACGTAACGAATAATAGACAAATAAAAATATTATGCTGTTAAAGGTAACTTATTTAAATGCCACTTGTCAAGAGCTTTGCAGTGTACTGCATAGCTATTATTACTTTATTATAATCGACGCTGATATGCAGATTTCGTTGGTAACTTGGACAGACTACTCCGCTAGCAACTGGATAAATAGGTTATTTTCATAAAACAGCTGCTTCTTCATTTGTCAAGCCACTTTACATTTGCATGTCCCCTATTAAGACGCTAGTTTATAAAAACAATACAGTGTAGACTCTCATAATTACGCTATAAATACAAGATCTGCCTCACTCCAAAAGTGTACAATGCGTTCTATCTTTGATCTATTAATACCCCACCCTTTAGACCTTCAGCTTATGCTATGAATAAAGGGAAAGAAGAAGTGAAAGTAAATGTAGAAGAGAGGAACAGAGCTATTTCAGATCCCACAATGGCATCGTTTTCTCTTTATACCCATGTGTACTGTACATTGGAGAGGTCACAATCAAAGGCACTGTACAATACTGTCCGGTTAGACACATGCGAAAAACAAATAAAAAAAGCTCTAATAAAGAGCGGCTTTATCTCGTGTTACTGCGTCGATAAAATTAGAATCGACAGGCAGCGCTTGCGCAGCGCCAGTCGCGAACGAGCGCTCGCGGCCGCCACACCTGCGCTCAGGAACGTGAAGTTATACATTAGTCCCGTTCCTATTCACTTTTTCGTTTTCACATTAGTTCAGTGAGTTACGAAACAACTGTGCTTGTGAATAACGCGGTGTGTGTGCGAATTGTGAAACCTTGACCCGTGTGATGTGTATGAAATTTTAAGAGGTAAGTTGGGCTGTGCTTATACGGTGATTGGGTTTTGAAAGTGATGTTTTTTTTTGCTTATTGGAATCGCTCGGCCGCCGGTATGTGGGTCTGTATGAAGTCCGCGTTAGCACCACTCTTGCGACAGTGTCACCCGGTTAAACCTCACAACCGTTATTTGCAAAACTGGATCCGAAGCAGACTCTTTAAGTTGTCATAACTTGACGTTTTGTTGAGTGCACAGCTCCTGGCCATTATATATTAACGGTTTACCATTAAGTTTGTACGCTTTATAGTTTTTTTTTATCGAAGTCTACATTCATCGCAGGCGATATTTCTTTTTCATTGGACTATTGTCAGACTGCCAGTTCGAATCTTATTTTATTAATAAAACCTCTTTATTAATTTCGAACAAATTTGATTTCAAGGGCAGTCAATGTTGATTTTGTAGATTTGTAAATAACGGTTCTGTGAATGTAAACGGATATAAAACCTAAAGGTCACTAGAGGGAGTGGGACTATGTGGCAGGAATTGTCCGATTAGAACTATCGCATTCGAGCCGTGCTTACCTATACTTGTATCAAAGTTTTCAGTGGCATGTACTATCATACAATAATGGGCTACTATCTTTTTAGGCTAGTAATATGGTCCTATTACTAATAACACACTCAATGAATATTAAATAAATGAATCTGTTATTAAATTTAAAGTCAACTACAATTTCTCTTCAGAGATTTATTCGGTGTTAACAGGGCCTGTTAAAAGTTTTTTGTTGGAAGATTTTTATATGTACCTAGTTTTTTTTTTGTTTTGATAACTGATGACACTGATAAGTATTGATAACTGTATACATGAACAGATAAGAGCATTTATCGCGTGTAACGATACGATTAATTACCCAATATACCTAATTAACTAATTATAAAATTTTACGAGTCCTTTTTTTTAAAAAAGTTACCAGGTAAAATAATATAATTAGTTACGAAAACTATTTACAAAAAAATTAAGTCGTTTCTGTAATTTAATTTGAATGCGTCAATGGCGCAGTAGTACCTTAAAGATCCTAAAATAACCTTTAACTCTACATACAACTTGGGCCTTAATTATGTAATGATAAAATATTGCCTCAAAACACATAAAACTAAGTCACTATCACAGTTTTAAGGTATTCGTAGACTTGATCATAGACAACGCGTGAGCTTCGTGTTGGCAACAAATTTTGTTATTTTTTTTTTAAAACAACTAAGACGAATGACACGTTTGTAAACGACATTTGACTATTGTTCCATTCAATATCATTGTACGAGTATCCAAATAAATAGTTTCATGTTGTCATTTTAATTTCGTACACATTCTGACTGTCGAGAATATTTTCCTTTTAATCAGCAATAAACTAAAACTTAACACCAAATTTACATGATGTTAAGTTACACTGTGGCCATAGTTGGTGAAGACCCTTTGCCTAAACAGAGCAATGCTGTTATGGTTGCACATTAATATTGAGAGTAATATTTACCCCGGCGGATTCGAAAAACACTACCATCATCTATTATTCTATTACAGCTTTGGCCCGGAAATCGAACCCGGGACCTCCGCGTTACAAAGCAATCGGATAAACCACGAAGTCACGAAGGCAGTGAAAATCAGTATTATGCATTTACAAACCTGTTATTTTTTTGTTTCTTAGTTTAATATGGTACCAAACGCAACATTGCGTTGCAATAAATCGATTCGGAATAATTAATAAAATTTTATGTGCTACAAGAAGCGACAACCATGTAATATGCTAGAATTACGATGGCCCATAAGAGGTGACAGGGGAATGCAAAGGGTTCATTTTATACGATTTCTCTTCAATAATTAAACAATTTAACTCCTTTTATTCAAAGAATTATTTTATTAGAAAAACCCTTACAAACTCGACAGAAACATTCAAACCTTTACAAATTCTTTCCACAGAAATAAAATATAATGACATTAAATTCCGATTTTAGTACAGTTAATAAAACGTCATCGGTAGGTAGATATAGCCAATTTAATCGCTAGATGTATAAAAAAAAATAAAATTAATGACAGTCAATTAAAAGGGTCATGCATGTTAAGCGATCATGAAAATAATATAGTGCGTTTAAATTCCTTTTTAATTTTTTCGCTTATCCAGTTGGAAATGGTATGTAGGTTTAAAATTAGATATAGATAACAAATGAATTCAGGTATGATAATTGCATACATTTATGAATGTCAGACTAATGAGTTCAGATTATAAAATGTTAATAAACTAATTGTTAAAACTGTCCATCTTTTATAACATTTCACGTAAGTTTGTTTTATTATAAAATTTACTGAGGCTGTACATGTTTCGTAATATTTTATTAAGCGATCCGACGCCTGTCGAATTGTTAAATATATACTAAAAACATTCCACTTCATATATATTTCGCAACTAAATGAAATTCCACTAAGTTTTAATTGCGAAATAAACCTAATCAGTGTTATACTTCACGCCGTAGACGCGCAAGGCATGCAAAAAAAATCGACGCCATTTTGTAAGTAGCGACCACAGTTTATCTATACGCTGAGTCACAGAATCGATAACAATCGGTAGACAGGGTTGACCTACAGATAATTTGTTAAATTTTATTGCAGATGTGAAGGTCACCACACAATAAAGCCGTACTGATATAAAATATCATCTAGGAATTGAAGATTCTGTTTTAACTGAACTGGTACATCAATTTTTTTTAATTTATTTTTGTTTATAGCAAAGCAATGTAAACATGTACATGACAAAATTATATTAATTACATCATAGTCCTAAACTCAAAGAAATTATAGCAGTTATTGATAGAAGAAAATTATTAATTACAGTATTATAAATAAAAAGCTGAACAAACACGATACATGTCAAAAATTGAAAAAAAATACGAGATGAGATATATTGTAATGTTTACATAATATTATAATTTTTAATATCTTAGAAATAACAAAGTTATTGATTTTCAAATGATTATAACAATTTCTTGAATTATATCTTTAAGTATTATATATATAATTGAGTATAATTCAATATGTCCATCTTTATACGAATAAAAATCGATTGCCAAGGCCCGACACTCAGATTTATAGATCAGGCGTTAAACCGTAAACATCCCTGTCTAAAAGAATGTATTGAACAAGTTGAACGAGTGAAAGCCAAAACGTAATATACCTCATTAAGGTACAGAGAACGATTAAATCACGGTATTTTATTATCACATCATCGCGCCATTTATTGTTTTAAATACGGTTCCGTAAAGTGATCTGAGCCAAGATACTTACTTTTCCTTATTTGTGCACCGGTCACCTTAAAGTTTAGTTATTACATAAAAATAAAAATAAAGTATTTGACCGATACACTATGACAATAAGATTAATTCTTACAAAAAAAAAATAGCTTCCTTAAGGTGAACAATGTTATGTTAATAAGTCTTATCCTTTGCTCCTTTTCGTGTAGGATTGTAAACTAGTATAATTATTAAATGTTTAATGGTAACATGCAGTGGTTGCCACTGTTACACAATTTATTTTATTTAATAAAATATTATTTGCGAATTAAGATAAAAATGAGGTTCTTATAAGTCCATAAACATTGCTATATAAGGAACAATCATCGCGCTCGGGCTATCTTTGTGAAAAATAAATATAATAAAATCAAAAAAGGCAAAGACATTTCAAATTCGGATTTAGACTGTGTTCGTACACAATCTCACTATTTACAATTCATTTGTAACAAGGTCAAGAACTTCAATGCGGCAGGCGCTGGATATTACAACTAAAGGAAATTAATTCATTATAAAGAAAATATCTTTTGTTTTATTTTAAATTAAAACAAGAGAGATATAAAACAAAAGAGATTTTGTTTTGTTTTATTTTAAACTTCTTGTTTTATCTTCTGTCTGCACGTTCGACCTCGTCTCGCACAGCGATTGACACGCATATTTATTATAAATTTAACACGATTCAGATATGCTGGATATTATAATACAAATGTAAAATTTTAATGATTTCATTACACATTTTTGTTGATAAAAGATGTTTGAAATGAAATGTTATTAACACATTTTTTTTAAGTAAACAATTCAATATTTTTTTTAAATTTGTTGCCATTTCATATTGTTTCATATTTCATCGTCTTATTTACATTTACTTTATGTTTTCTACGTTATAGTATTAATAAAAAAAAAAAACTTTAAAAACAGGAACATTTTGTATTATCCAATTAAGGTCTTTGCAATTCCTTAAATTTAAATTAACCGTATGGAAAGTGATACCTATGCCCGATAGCTACAGATACGTCTTATCTTTCTGAATTTTATTCCATTCCGATTTCCCAGACAAGGTGAACCATAAATTTCAGGTTATAATAAGAAAAACATGTCTATATTAAAATATACAGAAATTAAGATAATATTGATCGTAGATGATATATTTTTAAGTACTTTTTAAGGAAAATAAAAAGGTTTTTTTTTAATTTCTGTAAAATTAAAAGACAGTTTATCTCAAGTCTTACGTAGAAAATAGTAGAAAAGGAACATTATATTTGATTGTTTACGGATATTATAATTTTGTTAAATGAAAATGTTTCACTACGAACATATGTTTACCTCATAGTATCATCAATAAAAATAAAATCCTGAAACTGTTCCGCTTTTAAATATCACTTAAAAAGCACTTCACCAGTTGGACGCATTAATAAACATAATGCCTTTTAAAGACCTAATAAAACTGATAAAATGTGTAGGCACCGAGTTTCTTCTGGTCGTGCGAGAACCAGTTTCAAGGAGCCTTGAAAAAGGAACGGCTGGTATAGCAGGCATCATGCATAAACGGTGGAACACTTTTGCTTGATAATTTTCGATTAGAATTAACTTTCAAAAACCTTATGGTGATTGTGATATGGCTGTGATTGGACTATCTATTTATATGTAATCCAAATGATAAAAACTCTTAAATTTTAAACTTATTTCCCAAAAACCCGACGAAGATACAAATAGCGTCTTTGATATGCATTTAAAAATGTATATCATACGTCTGATGTATTGTTAAGAAACGATCAAGACAATGACTCAAGAAAGAATAAAACACTTCTTACTAAATATTGTCTTTTTTTAGTTAGCACAGTTATAAAATTGATTATTAGTTTCCTTATACCATAAAGACAATAAAATAAAAAAAGTTTATTATTATTAGACGTATTGTATTACAAATTTTCCCCTCCCGTCCCCTCTATTGTATAATAATGCTTTTCATTTATTTATTTTTTCAATTGTAATGCACTATTAGAATTTAAAAAAAAGTCACTTTCTATCGATTACAACCGCTATCTGATATTTAACAATGAATATTAAATTTTCTACATCACCGTACAAACGTAAGTTCAGAGAATGCATGTCCATGTACTTAAAAAGCGAATGCATTCACAACTTCAGTCCTTCGGCACAAAACAAACGCAACTATATGCGAAGAGAATCATAATGGTTTATAACATCTGGTAAAACTGTGCCAATGTCACAAGAAATAACCGAAACGTCGTTTGTTATCGACACCGTGCCGAATTATGTAACGCGGTAAATGTTTCAAAAACGGAATAGTTTTAGGTGAATTAGTTACTCTAAATTAACAGCACTAATTGTCTTTCAACGCACAAGAGTCATCATTCATGGTTACCAAAAACAGATTCCTCTTCTCAATAACACTAGATTTACCGACACATTTTTATGATTTTCTTTTCGATTCTGTAGTAATTTTGTGCATTATTTTATTCCTATTTTTCCTGTTTTGCAATAAAGTGTATAGAAAGATGTTGCCAGAAGCGGTATTTAGAAAATGTCAAACGTGTATTAGTATACGGAACTTTTTATGTAGGGTTGGTCCGTCAAAATGTCGGCTCCGGTAAATCTTGTGTTAAATTTTTTCATGTAATTTTTTGGAAGTGAAAGTTATTATAGAACAGTGCGAAGTAGATTTTATGAAACGAAAAAGAGATAACTATAAATGTATTTATTGTTTTTAACTCGCATAATTATGATGTTTACTTCCGACGCAAAAAAAAAGGTATCGTAAATTAATCACGTGTATCAGTGTGTGTAACGTGACAAACATTCCATATAAAAAATCTGTTTAATTACTTAAATATGGTCAACTTATTGTAACACTTATACTTGTAAGGAGTTAAGCACGCGTGCTAAAATATAGTAAATTCATATTAATTTATATCTCGAGCTGAACATAAACAATATGTATTTACATATTGTTTATGTTCAATTAATTAACAACGGTGTTATTAATGGGTTCCTTCATTTAACATTCGAGTACAGTCACTCGTGCGTTCAATTTTATACTTTATTCGCTTGCCCTGAAGAAACATACTACGTAAAAATTAGATAGCAGTGTCTAATTGATGGTACCGTCAATACTTCTATCTGTTTTCGTCCATCAATGTAATGTTATTCGGCAGAAATCAGCCCACTTAATGGCGCGCCGCATTACTCATACAATCGTATCAAGTTAAACGGTTACGATACAATAAATATCCCTGTATTTTGATAAAGGTGAACAATTTATCGAACATCCAACTGTATAAAGTTTAATAGAAACGAAATGTTTCAGAAACAAAAACATGCCTTTTTAACATAATTCTTTCCTATTTCTGTCCACCTAAAAGTTTTTGTTTTTTTGGGATTTTTGTCACAATGTACATATCAATCACATCTCATCCATTTCCATCATTACAAGGTACTCAATACTAAATATAAAATGATATAAATAATTTTATAAAGTAAATTAAAAAACTCTAGTCAAAACAAATCAACCCGAGTCATTAGATCTCTGACCAATTTTGAAGTTGGGTATGGATTGTATCAGTCCCGCATCCATTATATTCATGTGCCTGTGTTAATTTAAAATGTATTCCTTTTTGACCTCCACCAGCAAATGTTGAACATCATCAACTTGACTATCACCCAAAGGCTACCTGGGAGAGATCGCTTCAAGCCATAAGGCCGTGCATTGTACATCCTTAATGTAGAAACGTATTATTTTTTAAAGTAATGTCTATCAAAATTAATTTGTATAATTAAAAAGTAAACTATTTTCTATAAATAACAATCACTCTGAAGTCATCTGAATATATCAGAGACGGAATAAGTCTGTCATCCATTTTCATCGACTAACATAAGAGTAACTTCAGGTAAAGGTTATATAAATCAATCTTTGCAACCGAAGCAACATATTCTGTTTTTTCTTTATTTTGTTCCCCTAACATGTGTGGTCGGTATACATTTTTTGATCATCTTCCATTTCTTTTTTGTCTACCTTTCGCTTTCTCCTTTTCCATACTTTATGCTATTTTCTTTATTTCAATAAGACAAGTACAAGTATTTTTATTTACGTGTCCCGTACAACTGCTGATTTCTAGACATTTCGTTTATTTCTATCACATTGAAAAAACTTATCCTGTTACAGCCCAAGGTGAGAAAAATCAATTATTAAAAACAAAAGAGTTTTCACCTAACTCTCTATGAATTGTCCTGATTATCCTAGGTCAATAGAAATTCGTTCTTATAATTAAATATATAACATTTGAATCAAAACGTTTGCAATAACACTAATTCATATATTAATAACCGTTTATATATTATTAGAATTCTATAAACGCACGAAAACCACAAACCGGTTTCACATATACTATACAATGACGACAGTTCTTATTGATATATTTAATATTAAGCAAACGCATTGTTTATGTATTTTCTAACACGTAGCGAATGTTCATGACAACTGTTATATGGAGGAAGGGTTGCTTTTTTTGGTAGTCTACAACGTGGGTTCCCTTAAAAGTTCCCAAGGTTGATTCTTGAAAGCAGGATATCGGGATGGAAGACACCTGGTCGGTAAAGAAGAAATCGGTTTGAGGATATAAGATAGTGTACCCGATATAGCTACAATAAAATAAAATTCCTTACGCAAGAACGCAAGAGTTTTTTCCGTCTGACCGCCGAGCTTTAATTTGAAGATCGCACCGCGTGATGATGATTGTCTACACTGATTTTGTAACGACTTTATTTTCAAACTCATCTTCCTTGCTAGATCAGAAATTCGACTGCTGCCGTGCGCAGTTGTTTACCTCTTGGCTTATAAAGTAGAAGTCCCGGGTTCAAGGGCCATAGGAGTAAATAAGTTTATTTGTTGGTAGGATTTTTCAAACCTGCTAACTACCTTACCACCCTCAATGTCAATCTGTCATTATAACAATATTGCTCTATTTCACTAGTAGATTTGATAGTCACAAGTAAACTAGACGAACATGTTTCACAATCTGCGGTTTCATTGTCATTTAATAACAGGTAAATCGAAATAAAGTTTTAGACAATAACTGAGAAAAAATAATAATTTGTTTTAAAACTACTATAATGCTTTTTTCGCCTTAATGCAGTACATGTATGCCTTATCCTCCCAGTGAATATCATGCCTACATATCGGTGGTACCACATTGCAAGCAAGCCCAAAACTTAACGAAACTTTTATACTTTAAACGATTATAAAGTAAGCACAATTATATCGTATTACTATATATCAAAAAGAATAAGCCCTGCCATCCATCGAGGCAATGACATTAGTTTGTTCGGTATTTTGCCAGTAGAGGATCGCCTGGGGTATTTCTTTTATCTATTTATTAGTAATGTATTTAATTCTATTTTGCATTATTTTGTACCACGTTATATTTTTTTCACTAGTAACCAGTAGTTACATCGTTAACACGCATTTAGTGCAAATGTGATATACCAATTAATATATATTTTATAT
>DWQX01006178.1:0-11751 GCA_018245475.1 Pharmacophagus antenor | reverse complement strand
CGTTTGAGGTGTCGCAGCCGCGAGCAAATTGGTATTGCCGACATAAGTAACAGAAAACCGCAAACAATACAAAATTATGGTTAATTGCAGGTTATTAGTGATTCATTAAAGTAATTGAAAATTTCTCTACCATTTTTTTACATCATATAGACTACTGCCTAACCACGATCCCACCATATGATAAGTGGAGATATGGTCTATTTACTTGTATGTATATATGTGTACTCTCTTTTTCCTTTGTTTTTTTTTAATAGTAACGACATTTTTACCAAGATATAGAACTCTCATAAATAGAAATTATAATTAGGTGTAAAAATCTCTTTTTCAAAAAAATTTATATAATATCAGCATTTTCTGTTGTCATTAATTGAAATTTTATAACTATTCATAATTACCATACATTTTCGATTAACAAAGCTAGATGTACAGTAGAAAGTATTATCAGCTGTTATGACACCGTCCTACAATGTAAAATAACTCGTGTTAACGTGTGATATAAATATTAAAATTAATTAATTACAGTGTCACTATCGGTATGATGTAATATTTTATTATTCCGAGGAAAGTATTACACAAATTATGCGATAAAGGCATGCATACGAGATAAAGTGTAGATGAGGCACGTCTATTTTTGATACCGCCAACATAGCGCAGCATCGCAATGTAATTCTAAGCTACAAGAATTCTAAACGCTAATGGAGCTTTTTTTTATCGATAACAGGTTAACACTCGACATCAATTTCACCTGATGTTAGGTGCTAATGAAACCAGAATATTTCTGGCTTCCACATGTATGACTGCTGGAACAATTCAACGCTGTTAAAGCGTCAAGCGTCTTTGATAAATCCTACCACCAGACTACAGTACTGTGTCCTCGGAATCGAACCCGGGACCTCTGCACCACAGGGCAGACCGTACAACCACTACGCCACAGAGGCAGTCAAAATACTGCTCTGTTGCAAGTTATTTTATGGTATAGAGGAAATATTAGTGTCAATGATTACGACTTACAACGTTGAAAGATTTTGGGAATTGACCCTTTGCGGAAGAGACTTGTTTCTTGGTCGCCTCGGTGATCACCAAGGCAACACCAATGGCGAGTGAAAAGTGTAATTTTTGTAAGAATATACGAGAGGTGTCAAGTAGTGAGAATGATATATATACTTTTGGTAAGAAAAATATAAATATTGGTAGGCGTAGCTGAGATATCTGTAATACTCGTAGTCATTACATTATCTTTATTAAAGTCTTAAAGATGTATAGACAGATAAACTATCGAAATATACAAAAAAAAACAATTGCTTGATCATTTATAACAAAATTCGTCTTATTCGTCCTTGTACATTACTTAACACGAAAGTCGACGCACGGAAAGGGTTAAAACCAAAATTCCGAAACAAGAAAATATTTATTTGTACAGTCACAAACACAAATGCAGAAAAATAAAACGCGTTACGACATAACAATAACTAATGAACATTAATCATTTTCACGTTCAACGTTTGTCCAATTTCCTTATTCTGAGAAACGCGGTATATATATAAAAAAATCGTTATCCTGAATTGGCTTGTTTAATTATAATTATTAAACGATATTATTCACATGTAACCGGCAAGCCGTTTTAACCGATGAATAGAAGGAAGTTCCTAACTCACGGAGTTTTCTTTCTGTATGAACTCACATAACCGTTTAGTAAGTAGTTCGATTTTGCTAATTCTTTTTTTTTTCATTTGAAACAGTGTACTAGAAAGTTGGTTCCCTATAAGTTAAAAATGAATTTCAATCATAACGGTGGGAATATAGAAATTTTTACGATTTTTCTTTTAACTTTACGATCATATTCGCTTCGACTTTATAGTGAAAAGCACTTGTTGCTTTGACGCAGTGATCGTTCGAATTTAATGTCTGGAGCGACAAACGTATAGCAAGAGCTTAATAAGTTATGAAAGCGCTACGGGTGAGCGAGGCGCGTGCATTCGACGCATAGAAAGTTCTCCGCGAGCCCGCAGACCGACCAAATGACAGTAATTTATTATATGGAATTCTTGTCGGGTGATGGGCGGCCGCCATGTTTTTGTACTTGCCGTGGCAAAACAGCCGCTAATGGAAACCGAAGTGACCCCCCAGCTGTGCAGGAAATGAGATTTGCCCGCAAATAACTCGATTTTCCGAACAAATGATGTTATTAAATTAAACACACTATACCTATAAAGAACAGTCTCACTCTGGCAATAGTTTTTGACCATATCTTCTTATTGATAATAACGCATGATTGTCCAGGACATTATTAGCCAGAGCAAAATTATCTTAAAATAAAAAATCACGCATACTTAATGTAGCAAGGAACAAAACCAAATACATAAAAATCGTTACCATATCAGGGATTACTACTGAAATAAACTTTTCAAATATAAAAAAAAACATTTCAACATACATTACAGGCTGCCTGCAAATGTAGTCCATTATAACCTTTATTACTCTTTATTGCAATTTCCGAAATAAAAGCCGTTTCAAAATACGTGTATCCTCGCATGCTACTCAGACTTATTCAATATAAAATTAAATCTATAATTAAATAGCTGTAAGTATTGTTCACTCCATTGCATGCATCCACTGTCTCTTTTGATAAATATGTAGTAAGAGTCATTTTGATGTATATTTAGATATGATAACTGCTTATGGACGTAATATATAAATAGATTAATATTAGTAATTTTAAATACCAAAATGCCAAATATTGCATTTGATATTTCTTTTATAGTTCCTCGGAAATGTATACTTTAAAAATTGTGGTTACATTTCGTTAAATGGCCCTACGCACACATCACCACTGTTTAATTTCAATAATTATGCGAATGTTTCGAGTTTCATTTACCTTGTCAATATTATCTATTTTATAAATTATTTTAATGTGTTATAAATTTTTGCAATCGCGAATCTGTTTTTAATATTTCACACAACACGAACATTTTAATTTATTGTTTAGAATATTTTAGTCAGGTTGATGAAACAAATATTAGTTTTTAGCAAATGGAAATTTGTACTTCACATAAATCTACTATTGCCTTACTAGTATACTAAACTACAGACAAATTCCTTTTCATAATAATATTGTATACATACATTTATGCTTTTACATATCTTCTACATGTTTCACATGACAAACTTATCGATGACAATAATATACGATAATTCATATTCATAATGAAATTAAATATTATAAAAGTAACTCTTTCGAAGTAGGTTTTACTGACATACTTAAAAACTTGAACGCGTTAACATACTTTTAGAAATTTATTTACATTATACTGTTGTATAATATAATTTGTGTAAATATCTAATTCGTATTCCAAATCAATGATGTCGCTATAAAACATTTTTAGAATATTGTTTGGATGCGTTACGAACATTTTATACGCAATGGACATTCTTTAGTTACTTAAAATTCAAATCACTATCCATACATAAATGCATGCGTTTTTTACAGTGAAAAAGACATGAGAACAACCATTAAAGGCCAATCACCTAGCGCATCATGACATTAAAGCGGAGTTGCCATATACATATGAAAATGAATATTTAAAAAAATACTAAATTAAATATTTCTTATACTAAAACTTTAAAATGTTGGAAACGAAAAATTTAGACCCTCCTTACGTGTTCCTGACAGGTCAAGAATGAAGGTATAGTCAGGAACAGGTTTCCTATAACCAACCATTAAATTTACTATAATGTTATACACAGGTAGTAAAAACGAATAATAAATAGTATGCAAAGAAAAAAACAGAAAAAGGAAAATGTAAATAATTTTCGCACGCTAGATATTAACTCCTGTATTATGAACATATAATTAAGTTCCAAAATTTAATAACATTATCACTATAGCGTCAACAGTACCATCATGAAATTGAAAAGTTTATAACATTTGTTATAATATCGTCAAACTCACCTTTTACCTAAATATTATTAATATAGTACATTTTACAATATAAAAACAATTTTAATTCAAATATTTAGTATAGGAAGTTTTTTCTTTTTAGTTATTTAATTAGGGTATATCTTTTAGTCTTGTCGACCCCATCATAATAATTCCATAAAAATAGGTCAGGAACAAAATAATAATCAATAAAATGATTAATGTAAACTATGTAAAAAAAACCTCACTCATGCTGCTTGTTTAAAGTATAACTCTGCATAACTATTGTAACCACAAAATTTCTGATATACGGCGTATATTATAACTTTCCAACAGAACTAACACATTAAGAATACCGTTAAGTAGGTACTTAACGCAAACAGAAGACAATTCATACACAGGCACACAGCATTCACACACACGTACAATCCTTATGGAAAACAAAAGTTTATAGTTTCTACAGGATCATGAGAAAATCATAACAATGGGAGTATCATTAGAGCTCTTATAAACTCATTTAAATCTTAATTGTATTTAATTTAATATTTAAATTAAACACTGCTGGTATACGTAAGATACATTTGAAGTAAATAAATTCGAATAAATGTATTTTTCTTATTTCACACAAAATTAAGATAACGAATTACTATATAAGGGTGAATGTAAGACAATATTAGAGTGATTGCAAACCAATACTTTCACTTATAATTAACGTATGAAACAATAAAACATGCGGAATACTTACAACGATAGAAAGTAAATCCGAAATACCAAGTCAAAAGCAATTGTACGTTAGATCACGAGTAGCCGGTCACTGCACAGTCACAGTCAGAGTTAATAACTAATAAATTAAAGTAGAGAACACTAAAATAAAACAAACACAGTGTCACAAACTATAAGCACTTCTTTGTTTTTAATTAGACAGAGAACGAAAATAAGATTCGCACAAAAATTTTTGAACGTTAAATTCAAACGGAATACGGGACGCTATAAGATGACAGTTTGAAATCCAAGATGGCATCGCGCGTGCGCACTCCGCGGCAACCCGGGTCGCTCTGCCAGTTACTATCAAGCCATTGAGTTCGTCTACGTGCGACACGATGGCTTGATAATAGAACTGTTTTATTCTGACGCTACATCGGATAAAATTAATTTATAGTTTCTTTTTTAAAGGAATGTTACAAGTGTAGAATTTGCAACCCGTACCATAACTGTATAAATTATTTGATGCAGTAGTTTCATTAATTTTTATAAATCACTAGTATGTGGTTTGTTTATTTGTAATGTGATACAGTAATAACATTTACAGTTACGTCGCAGTAACCAATGCTAATAGTATAACGCCAAACCAATCGTAACTATGTCTTGTAATTCAATAAGCAGACGTTCAATTCACACAATCTAATAAGATTTTTATTAATAAAATTAAAATTTGTTTTTCTGATGTTTTATGTAATTGATAAAATATATACTCTACCTAATCTTTCGTTTGAACTTTAAATTACGTAATATTAATTAATGTATGCCTATGTTGTTGATTGTTCAATTGTGCGTCATTACAATTGTTTCAAAACTACTGTTGACAGTATGTTAATTTCTTCAAAATTGTAGAGGAAACTCATTTCCGAAATATAGAGGTTTAAATTTAGGTCGTGAGTTAAGGACCATAGACAAATTTAAAATATCGAAAATAAAGTTTTTATTAATATGAATTAACACATTCGCGACCGGCATGTTTTTTCCGTTTCTAAGACCGAGTACCGGCCAAGTAACGAATGTCAACGTCAGCAGCAATCGGGAATAAAATTTGAAACTTCGAGAGCGGCGACGAATATGTTAATAAACATATATATATATATAAGGTATACTAGTCGAAGGATTGTCGGTCGTCAGGGCAGAAAACAAGTGCAAAATGTTACATACAGATACGTTTTAAAAGTTTAATTTTTTGTACTCGTCGGTTTAAATTTACAACTTGCGAAATCGTACCCCGTTAAGGTTACATAAGATACAAACAAAAAAAATTCCATAAATCTAATAATTCAGCGATGTATGCATACCTGACAAAATATTCATGTGTAATGCAACTTAAAAGTACTGCCTGCGAGTTATCTAAAGTACCATCAGTAAGTACCTAACGCCAGTCCACCGTAATACCAATACTTATACCACGTACACACCATTATGTTCAGAAACATTGGAACAAAATTTATTATTAGAACCCATTACAGACTTAATTAAAAATTTATTTATTGAATTTAGACCCTACCCTAAAAGTATATTTTTATGACAAAGATTATGCTGCGGATATTACTAAAATTTATATTAGAAATCTGGACAAGCTTTTCTTTATACAAATATGTATCCACTCTTTTCATTTTGATTGTATATTTTCGGCTCTTGGATAGTGTTTAGGATCACATTTTAGTCATTTTTTCATATATAAATCTAAATAAAAATTTACATAAAAATCAATAAATGTCATAAGTTCTTAGTAACAAACATAATAGGAAATATGTACATAACGTAAAAGACATTCATCACGACAACCTTAAGAAAGATTTTTTACGCCACTGATTGATGTTAATGAATGTAACATTGTAATCAATGTATCTCAATGCCAAAGCAGACAAATGAATCAGGAATTCGGCTACTTTTCCTGCCCCATTACAACGCCTCCCACATTAGGATGACACAAGTTCTTCAACACTGACAACAATGTGATAACCACAAAAAGTGTTTGACAGACAACATACTTTCGCGTATTCTCCTTATATTAATTCTAAAAAGGTTTTACTGTGGCCAAAAGTACGTGTAGAAAGATAAAGAAATATTACTAATTCTATTCCTTCAGACGTACTTAGCAGCAGTGCTGAGTTACATCAGTGCATTCCAAAGGATTGTTCTGGGCTATACAAAATAGACCAAAGAGGAGTTAGTGGATACCTACCCCAGGGCATTGTGTCCTTCGAAGGACTTGCACCTGTTAGTAAGTTATACGTGTAAAGATACTTTTTTACTTTTTACTATAGTTACTAATGTGTCTCCTTTTTTTTATTAATAATGCGCTAACACTGGACCTTTCATGATGTTAGGTAAACGCGACCTCGTCGTGACTAGACAAGCAATGAACTACTACGTCATGAAGGCAGCCATGCACTGGAGTGTGACAATAGCTTTAGTTTGAATAAAAACGGATTCAAATTTCATACAGAATTGCACCCATACTACGTCAGTACTACGACCGCCTGGGGCGAGTTCACACGCTCGGTTCTCGTGTTTTGGTTTCTTCGTTATTAACGTTTTTTGTTTTGGGATGCCTTCTTATAGTAACTCGATACTTCCTTCGGTCTTATTTTACGAAAATAATATTACACGCGTCGAGTAAAAAACTATGTTAAGATTCTTAACATTTTTTTTTGTTATCTGTAGCGTATATTATACTGTTAACATTATAAGTTAATTATATTTTTCAAAAACCGATACATTATTCACGATTTTGACAGCTATGCCAAAAATATATGTATTGGTGATATGTGTTATTTCATCTGTCACAATTCTAAATGTTTTAGTTTTCCAAAATTAAAATCAATTAAAAAAAAAATTAAACAGACAAGAGTCGTTTTTTTGAAATTAAAATTAATTGCTACAACATAATACCTAACAAATTTTGTTCATCCGTGAAAGACATTGCGAATATTTAATATGAACAATGATTCAAATTTTGAACATAAAAAAATAGATTAAAACCGGTTCAAAAGTTTGAGAAGTAAAAAACTGGGTTTTGAAGGGTTTTTTTATAAATTTAAGTTAACTGGTTTTGAAATGTCTTATAAAATTAAAAAAAAAACACTGAAACTTAACGCTTATATATTCCTACCCTGGTCCTCTCGATTCGTGAACCATTTACAAGACACCAAGAAGTGGAAAACCTATTTTCCCAACACTATTTTTTTATTTTATTTAACTCTTACACGCCGGCGCTGTTTTTTTTTCTGTTTCTCCCCGTGAGGTGAGTCACGCCGGCGTCAACGTGTAAAATGAAATTTTATCGAAATTAGGACAAATAACACATTAACAGCATATCAATCCGATTTAGCATAGTGCAAATGAATACGAGGAGGAGGAAAAATATTTAAATTAAATATCATAAATCACAGTTTGGTGATAAATATCAAAAAAAAAAAAGTAAAATGCGCTAATATGGGCGTTTACGTTGCAAATGGTTAAAAAAAGGAGATATGTAACACCTCTCTTTTTGCTATGGCGGTGGTTAAACAATCGAGACGTACCTGTTCATTCTGGGAGGCCGCCGCCCGCGCCGCCTCTCGCCTCAGCTGTATTATAACGCGCTCCTTCGATTTGATTTCCTCCAGCTGTGGACAATGCATGAGCGAAATGTAATAAAAACAATTACTTATTGTCTTAAAAGGAAACAGTAAAAATATTCTCATAGCCACGTATAAATATATATCCATATTACGATCGGAGATATTTCTCATTGCTTGAAAAAGGTGTTTCGCTGATTGTAGCTGAAATACTTATTTTCTTTATAATGAAATAAAATGTTAAAACTAGGAGGTTGCATTTTTCTATATATAAATGTATATACTTAGAAGGTATGCTAAACCCTAATAAATACTATTTTCAATGCATAAATACATCAAAAACATCAATACTTGTTTATTTTTGTTTCATTAACACTAATCGCAAATTGACAATGTTATATCTTGTTAATCATATGTTTAGGTAATAAAATAATGAATTTATTACGCATTATTTAAAGATGTCGGCAATTATACAACTAGTTGTGTTGCTGTTATATTTTGACAGGCGTTACTATAAAGATTTTAAATAATACGTAATAAGTAAAGAATATAATTCAATTTTACATTTATATTTTTTAAATACGATATTTATAATATTATAATAATTAAAGAAATTTGTTAATGTAGCTAGTATTTTGAAACAATGATTGTTAATATTTTCGCTGTTGGTAGGTAATTTGTATATTTATTTATTAATTGCACAAATTACACTGAACTAGTAATATAACATGTAAGAAATATCAATTTTCAATTTCATTAATCTATTAAAATTAAAACGACCGAATTACAAATTGGATATTTAAAACGTTCGCTATTGTGTTGTATAAAAAATGATAACATACATACCAACTTATGGCACTGCGCCCGCGCATCCTTCCTAGCGGCGTGTTCCAGGGCCGCGTGTTTCGCGCACTGGGCACGTAACTCAGCTGCGCGCGCACACTCCGCTGCCTGCGCCACCTGGCGGCAACGAAAGCGCACTAAAATACAGTCGTTTGAAAACAGAAAAGGAAGGGTTTTGAACAGTAACATTAATTTGTGATAACTACAAATAAAATATTAGGACATCGAACATACTTTATCAATTGAAAGTGACTTTAAGTAAGTGATAGATAAGTATAAAGCTATGGACACATTTTATATTCTAACATTAACAAAAATATATAATGTTTTTAAATAGGTATTAAATTCATTAAAAAGTTATTTTTATTTTGAATTATATTTGTTACAATTATAGAATAGAATAGTCTTTATTGCATAATGAAAACAAAATAAAATGCACATGAAACAATATAAAAGAAAGTAACTGTTACAAATAGAGCGAAGTAAAAAAATACGTCAGCAGTGCAAAAGACGGTCTTTTTTCTCTTCCAGACAACCTTAATTATTATAAATAAGTCTGTATGATATGCAAATGTTTTAAAAAATTACGAATAAAGTATTGTAAATTTACAAAAAAAAATATTCCTTCAATCCTTACATAATTCTGTAACAATTTTAAGTTTTGTTTATTTTTCATTATGGCGACACTAGATTTTGTAAACAATGTCAGTGTCGTTGTATACACAATTAAACGGGGCCAATATTATCTTTGCGTCAGTAATTGACGTGCCTTTGTTGAAGGCTTCATTCTATGCTTAATGATCCACACCGAGCTTGCAAAAATGACCTTATACTTCACAGTCCGAATTTGTTCGCCCCAAAGCGAACCCTTTGCGATGTTGCCATTAACATACTTAATTATCGCTGTACTACATCTATCGACATCTATCGATCCAGAATGCGCTCTATACAAAGAAGTTTTCACATATCACAACCAAACGTATGCCAAAGCGGAGTACGCGTTCGAAGTGGTCGAGAAGATCTTCAACGCTTTCAGACAGTGGTTTTTCACGATAACATTTTGCGATTTCACATACTTCGAGAATAGAATCCTCAAGTACACCGAGAATTACGGATACGGTTACCCGGTCATGCTGCTTAACGGTTGTCCCGCCGCGAATAAGACTAAAGTGAAGCCGAGAATCAACAGACACGGTTCGACCGCTTACTTAGTGACGTCCAATGAGCTGTCGCTGGATAGCAGCGAATTGGTGATAGAAGCCCTTATAGGCACGGCAGTTTTCAAACGTAGGAGCGCCGTAATATTCGTCATCAACACTCCCGTCGACATGGACAGCTATTTCTTCTACAACATGAAAATGCATTTTCATCTCCTATTAAGTCGGTGCGTCACCAACTCCGTCATGATGTTGTATTCTGATCGCTTGAAGATGTACACGTACAATCCTTTTAACGATGAAATAAAGGACATAACGGATGTAGCGGATGTCAGCCGGCTGCTGGCGCGCCAATACGACGATATGTTCGGGAGGGAGTTAAGGTTAAGCGTGTATAGGAAGATATACGTGTCGGATGAAAGCGGACCGGTCCACTGCAACTCGAGGCTCGCTGAGACAATAATGCGAGTGATGAACGCCACGTGCAAGCCACTGACACCGCGCGATGGCAATACCGTTGGTGATTTGCTGTCGAACGGAACGGCCACGGGAGTGACCGCTGACCTGATCGACGGATACACGGACTTGGAATTGAGTTCGAGAATTCTTAAAAACTCTTATTACGGATACATAGACACGACGTACCCTTTAGTACAAGACGAATTGTGCTTCTTAATCAAGAAATCTCTAAAGCAATCTACATTTTCGACGACTTTAAAGCTAATACCCGTCGATATGTTATTGTTTTGCATTTTCAATGTGATCATCTTCACCGCCGTAGCTCTAATCGTGAGGTGTGCAGAAATGCGTATATGGAATATAAACGATAGACGTAATTCGTCATCAACGGTGGTGGACATGATCAAATGTTTTATAAGACAGACGGTGGACATAAAATTCAAAGGGCCGATATTCCGTTTTGTCGTTTTCCTCATAATGGTCTACTCATTGATCGTCGACTGTGCTGTCGATGTAAGTAATCATTTATTTATAGAAAGCTTAGTCGTGAACTATTATCGGAACCCTCAGGTAGGTCCCCCGCAACGTTTATTTTCTGCCGACAGACAGTAGCATCGTGTAGCGCTACGGTCCTTTAGCTATTACTAATAGATAAAGTCTTAAGTCTCTTAGTGGTGATCGCAAGGCATTGTCACCGAAAAAGTTTTATGTATTACCCATTGGAAAGCCACTTAGTTATATTATAGAGGTAAATTCAATTTAACGATAGATATTCAATGAAGAAAAGGCACGCTCAAGAAGTCACAAATCTTTTACTTAAGTACGTTTTCTTTTGTTAATAATTATATATAGTAAACTAGACCTGTGTCTTCTTAACCGGAGATCAAGTAATACTTCACAAATTATTCACCTTTTCATGCCTACTTTTCTAGCTATACAAATTAGTCAAAAATTAAAAGTATTTCCAGCAGTTGGCTGTATAAAAAATGTTGCATTATCACAAAAAACTCTTTTAAGCATTAAAAAAAATATATATTAAATATTAATA